>CM065390.1:24095000-24145000 GCA_033060915.1 Euryodendron excelsum | reverse complement strand
TAATAATATTCTTGTCAATGCACTTGTGATGTTGGGGATGTTTTGAGTCATTCATTGGACTAAGTTTGAGTTAATTATTGATTCGCCTTATCATTGTGATGCATTGCAAGTTTTTGTCATAAAATCATTATAAGAGAGAGATTACAACGTTGTGCACTAGCATGATATATGACATCATCGCGCCCTGATTTTTCGCACTCAAAAAAACACACAAGTAAGAAAAATACAGTACTCTCTCATTAGAACTCATCCTCCTAGAAGGATGAGTGCGACTAGGTTTGAACTTACAACTGATTTGCATAAGGGCTTTTGGAAAAGTTTTGGAGTCACCACTTAACTTTGTTAAAGTGAGTTAGGTCACTTAAAACTAAGTGTAATCCAAATATTAAACTTAGAGTTGTTAAAAAGGTTTTGGAAAACTTCTCCAAGAGAGGGTTTTTAAGAAAATAGGTTGTTGACAACCTTTGGAAAGATTTAAGCCCTTTTTGAAAATAACTTTGTTTTTGGTCTTTGAAAACAATGATTCTAGGTTCGGATGTTGGTTACGTATAGGGAAGATGCATTAGGCTATCGCTCTATCCGCCGCTACGGTACATACATGTCTATTCACCCCAAGTTTACTCATTTAGAATGTTCGATTAACAAATGTCCACTTATATCTATCTTGAAAAGAGTTTTAGAAATAAGTTTGATATAATGCATGACATGCAAGTGCAAGAAAAAGACTTGATTTTGAAAATAAATTTGAAGGAAAGATTTGAAGTTTGAAAAAGGTTATGGAAATTGAAAATTTAAAAAAGGTTATGACCGCACCCATGAAGGTTGCCTACGTATCTCTTTGTTGGGAATCAGATCAGTCGTAGTTTGTGTAAGAGTCTGATTGAAAATAGACACTTTAAGGTTTTTGAGAAATTTGATTTGAATTTTGAATAGAAGATTTGAAGTCGAGCTTTAATTTGAAATTGACTTTGATTTGAAATGGATCTTGAGGATTTGAAATTAATTTTGATTTGAAGAGATTGAACTTTGAAGGAGAACTTGGACTTAATTTGGGAAAGATTGAGTTGAACTTCGAAAACATCTTGATTTAGATTGAAGTTTGAAAACCATCTTGATTTAGAAAGGAGTTTTAGAAAATAGTTGAAACTTCCTAACTTTAGGGTTAGGGTTGAACTAGGGTTTAGATATCCTAAGACTTAGGTAACCTAGGGTTGAAACATGCAATTGAAATAAGAATGATTTGATTTGATCTTGAAAAATTGGATTAAGAAAAGTTTTGATTTTAGAAAACTTATGATTAGGAAAGAAGGGATTTAGAAAAGATTAGAAATGATTTAATTGGATTTAGAAATACTCGACTTGGAATGATTGGATAAGATTTGACTTAAATATTTGATTTCAAAGAATTTACAAAGTCAGGGTTAAGAAAAGATTAAATTTTAGAAAGTTTTGAATTAGGAAAGTTTCAAAATAGGAAAGTTCCATTTTAGGAAAGTGTCAAATTAGAAAAGTTTCATTTCAAGAAAGTTTTGAAAATAGGAAAGCTTTCAAATTAGAAAAGAGTTGATTTGGAAATATTTGAATTTAGAAACATTTAAATTTTGGAAAGATTTAAATGTTTAAATTTAAAAAAGATTTGAAAGCTTGAAATTAGAAAAAGATTGAAAGTTTGGAAAGACCTGATAAGTTGAATTTAGAAAGTTGAGATTTGAAAAGGTTTGAAATTAGAAAATGTTTGTAAGTTTAAAATTAGGAAAGATGTGATCTCTATTTCATAAAGTTGAAGATTGGATTTTGTTTCCAAAATAAGATGATTTTATTTTATTTCAAAATTAGAGGATTTGATTTGGTTTCCTAAATTGGAAGATTTGATTTGACATAAAAATGGAAAGGTTAAATTTTGAAAATTTTGGATTTAGAGATCTATCATTTAGTAGGAAAAGAGATTTTAGGAAACCTAAAATTTGATGTAGAAAATAGTTTTGAAAACCTATGATTTGAGGCACAATAGAAAGTCTTGATTTTAAGAAAAGAATTAGGGTTTCCTAACCATGAATTCTAGGACTTGACTTGAACTTCAAGACAAAGAGTTTTTGAAAAGTAGATATTTGAAAAGAGTTTTTTTAGGAAGTAGATTTGCAAAACAATTTGGAGAGCGATTTGAATATGGAATTTTACAAGTCTCTTAAATAGCTCACTTTTCTAAAATGATTCTAACCATGTAAAGATTAGAACCATTCTAGGGTTGTGATTTTGAAAACAAAATAAGGTTTGAAATATAGATCATAATGATCACATTAAATATAACATTTTTCTAAAACAACCCTAATCATGGAATGGCTAGAATCATCTTAAGATTGTGGTTTTAATGAAAACAATTTAGGGTTTACACCCAAAATTTGGACCTTAATAGTTACATTGAATCTGACACTTTCCTAAAACAACCCCAACCATAAAATGGCTAGAATCACTCTAGAATTGTGATTTTGAAAACAACTTTGAAAAAGGAGATTTTGAATGCAAGTCTAAAAACAACTTCGATGCAAGTTTAAAAATAATTTTGAAAGTAATTTGAATGGATGTATGAATATGAGATGCACAATGCAATAGGGTCGTGAATATACAAGGTTAGGCTTCACCACATAATCAAGGGTGCCGAACCCACACCATTAAAGGTTGAACTAGAAGAAAGCCCCCAGCACGGTGACCTTCAACAGTCCTTCCTAGGCATGAATCGAGGAGTCCCTTGTTTCAAGCATGCAAGAAAGGAAGGTAAAAGATGAAGATTAAAATAGAAGAAAAATCAAGTGGGTTAGGAGGAAGATGAGAGATGAGAGATTACATAAAAATAAATAGAAAACCAACCTCGTCTTCTTCTTACTCTAATTGCTTAATTTGCTTTGCTTTACTTAAACCTTGAGAGCTTTGAAGTTACTGCACATGAGTCTTTAATAGATGTTTGGAGGCTTGTGTTTGAGCATATAAGGTGTATAGAGGCTAGGGTTTGAGTGTATGGAGGGTAGGGCTTGAAGTGGGTTGAGAGAATTAGGGTTTAAAGAGACTTCGAGCTCTAATTTCAGAAAGACAGAGTTTCTGGACTGAGTTTGCGGATCCTTTTTATGCAGGGGGAGTGTCTGTATTTATAGACAATCAAAATAACCTTGGCGCTTGTTGCAGTGGCGCTAGTGCAAAAATTTCACTAGCACCACTAGGAGTGGCGCTGGGCCATTTATTAGCTTAGTGCCACTGCTAGTGGCGCCAACCACTTAGGAAAGTTTTAAGGTGGCAAGAAATTAATCTTTCAGCCCTTGGGACATAAAACAAAAGATTTGAGTGCCTGTCCTAGTGACTACCATGCAATTTTTTGGCTTGGCTCTACTAGGAGTGACTCTGAAAAGTCCGGGAATGATCCAGAAGGTTTCGAGTAACCAGACTAGGCTAGGAACAGATGGGAACTGCTCGAGAGAGTATCCCTGAGATACCTGGCTTGAGAAACAATGCTAGAATAGTTAAAAAGATTGACCGGCCTGCGAGGGGCAAAACGGTCATTCAAATTGGGAAAATATCGAAATGGACTCGGAGTGACTCATGAGAAGGCTTGAAGGTTGAAAACAGTATCGAGAGTGTTCCAAGGGGTTTCTAGTTTGATACCAAGAGTCGGTGTGGTTGGAAAAGACGACTGGCCCACTAGGGGTAAAACGGTCATTTTGTACCGGTCTCGCCGGAATTGACTCGAAATGATTCAAAAAGGTGCGAGAAGATCAAAAATACTGTTAGAAGCATCCTCAGGAGGTTACTGTTTTGATACCCATATCCGGTGTGGTTCTTGGAGGCAATCGGATGCCTATGGGCAAAATGGTTATTTTGACCAAATGGTCTCGGAATTGATCCTGAATCGACTGGAAGGCATTTGAACATGCTGGATTGTCTTAGGTACAATCTTGAAAAGGTAGACTTACCGCTATGAGGACTTAGGTACTTTCTCGAAAAGGGTACTAGAAGGGCCCAAGGGGCAGTCTGATCATTTTTTGCTGAAGTGGGCTAGCAAGCACTGGTATTGACCCTAGTTTTAAGTGTTTTCGCCACTCTGACGGTTTGTGACGAATTGGTTTCCAAAGGTATCTTGTTATTTGGTAAACGTGTCACAGCCAAGAGGCGTGTTCGGTCCCGTGACATAGGAGTTTTGCTGGCAATTCCTAATGTTGACCTGTTTGCAAGTGTTTTCACCACTCTAATGGTACGCATTCATTCCAGAGACTGCCTGAACTCAGAAAGCTGCTAGATGAACTTATCGTCTGAAGGATTAACTTTCTCGATAGACATGCCGAATAACGGACATTCTACATTGGCGAGCTAGCAAGCGCTAGAAATGAACCGTTATACCATCTTAAGGACTTGGGTTCCATCCCGATCGACATGTTTGAAGGGACTTATTGTTTCGAGTTCTTTTGGTAAACGTGTTGGACTAGATGGACTTACTGTATTAGGGATCAGCTTTCTCGAATGACGTGCCTGATTGAGTTTGATTGACTTAGACTAGAGTTGGAATTGGAATTGAGGTTGAAATAGGGACTTGTCGTCTTTAGGAAGACGTGCCAATTGGAATTAGACTGAGCAATGCCACAAGAGCACTTTGGTCATTTTGCCTCTATTGGGCTTGATGGGCCTGCGAAGCAATTGATTGACTGGATGGAGTCTGAAAAATTGGTTTGGACTTGAATGTATCTGTGTCAGTTTGAATGTGAGTCCGGTCGGACCGAAGATTGCCGAGCGGGCAAAAATAGGGTGCTTACAGACTTCTTATGTTGATATTTTGTGCATGCATATCCTTAAAGGGTGAATATTTTACCTTGTGAGTTTTAAAGCCAAATTATCTTCTTTCTGAGTGGATATACATTTACTCAAGGATAACTTATTGATCTTCCATTCTTTCAATAACTGTATTATACTTTATTTTAATTCATATTTTGGGTAGTAGTTGGAGGTGTTGACACTTATACTCCCTTTAATTTTTAACTTGAAGTATTTTGGATATTAAGTTGAGGCCATTATATTCCTTCTAAGCCATTCATATCTAGTTTCTTTATCTTGATATTCATACACATATGATCTTTAGAAAAAGCATATTAATGTTGAAATACTTCCTACGTTGTAAAACTTGATGTCATTGTTTATGAGAGCTTGCACATGCAAAGGATGTATGGAATTGAAAAGTAAAGGAAAAAAAATACATATACAAAAGGAAGGTGAAAAAAAAGAGATAAAAAAATATAGAAATGGAAGAAGTTGAAAAAGAACAATTTGGTTGAAAAAATGAGAAATTAGAAGTGTATGCTTATTGATCATCACATGTAGTGTACAATGCATATTTTAAGTCCTTTTACCTCTTTCGTTCTCCCCATTCATGGGTATTCTTTCATGGCCTTAGTTTGTTTGGAATATACATGTTCGAAAATTCTTTTAAGTATAGGTCAATTCTCTAGCTAATACTTAAACTGTGAATATTCTTTCATGAAGCTATGCCAAGTCGATATACTTAGATATGTGTAGTTTTTGATATTGGAATTACTCTTTTGATATTTTATTGATAGTTACTCTATTGATGAACTTTCCATTAAGAGTCCCTTGTGTTTATTTCCGAGTGTATGACTAGTGAGTTTTGAATCGAAGCATAAAGATATAATCGCATGAAATAATTGAGTTATATGTCATTGCTAGTGCAATCTTATGTGATTCTTTCTTAGATGTTTTATGCTTTTACCTAGCATGATTCACAATTTGGGTGGATTGAGAATTTTCTTGAATGGACTTATGTGTGTTCATTTTTTTTTTTTCTGCTATCTTTCACATGACTGTCGCCCCTAGATTTTTCGCATTTGAGGAATACACACACAAGCAGAAAAAATACTGTACTTTCTCGTTAGAACTCATCCTCCTAGAAGAATGAGTGCGACTAGGTTTGAATTGAAAATTAATTTGAATAAAGGGCTTTTGGAAAACATTTGGAGTCGCCACCTAACTTGATTAACGTGAGTTAGGTCACCTAAAAACTGAGCACAATCTGAAGAATACACTTAGGGTTTTTTAAAATGATTTTGAAAACTCCCTCCAAAGAGGGTTTTTTAAGAAAATAGATTGTTTGGCAAATTTTGAAAAATAATTAAGTCCTTTTTAGAAAAATAACTCCATTTTGGTCTTTCGAAAACAGTGATCTAAGTTTGGAGGTTGGTTACCTGTAGGGAAGACGCACTAAGCCGTCACTCTACCCCGCTCTTGCGGTACCTACATGTGTATTCACTCTAGATTCACCTATGAGAGTCTTCAACTAACAAATGTCCAATCCTATCCACTTTAGAAAAGAATTTTTTAAAAGAAATTGACATGATGCATGATATACAAGTGCAAGAAAAAAACAGTTGGAAAATAGATTTGGAAATAGATTTGATTTGATAAGAGATTTGAAAAGATAGATTCAAAATTGAAATTGAAAAGAGATTTGAAAAGATAGATTTGATTTGATTTCGAAAATAGATTTAAGAAAAGAGATTTGAAAAGAATTATGGAATTGGAAATTGGAAAAAAAGATTGTGGAATGGGAAATTTGAAAAAGATTGTGACTGCACCTATGAGGGTAGCCTACGTATCCTTTTTGAGGAATCATGTCAGTCGTAGTTCGGACAAGAGTTCGATTGAAAATAGAAGGTATGATTGGAAGAAAGAAATTTTGATTCGAAATTTGAATTGGAAGATTAGGAAATCAAGATTGAACTTAGACCTAAAATTGAACTTGAAAGAGGATTTGACCCTTGGAAGAGAACTTGGACTAGATTTGGAAAGATAGAACTTTGGGAAACCTAGACTTAGGAAAGATGAGATTTAGGAAAGACTTGAGGTTTAAGAAAGATTTGACTCGAATGTTTGACTTGGAAGATTTAGGAAATATTGGATTTAGGGAAGACACATATTAGGAAAGGTTCCATTTTAGGAAAGTTTCATTTTAAAAAAATTTCATTTTAGGAAAGTGTCATTTTAGTAAAGGTTCGATTTAGGAAAGTTACATTTTAGGAAAGATTTCAAATTAGGAAAGTTTAAGATAAGAAAGGTTTTGAAATTTGACAGTTTTGAATTAGGAAAATTTTAACTTAAGAAAGTTTCGAATTTAGAAAGTTTAGAATTTTGGAAAGATTTAAAATTTAGAAAGGTTTGAATTTAGAAAGATTCAAAGTTTAAATTTTAGAAATACTTGAAATTAGGAAAGGTTTGAGTTTAAAAAAGATTTGAAAATTTAGATTTGGAAAGTTGAAATTTGGAAAGGTATGGAACTTAGGAAAGGGTGAAATTAGGGAAGGTTTAGATTTAGAGAAGATTTGGAAGTTTAACTTTTGGAAACCTAGAGTTTAGGAAGGTATGAGATTAGAAAGCAATGGGATTCCTATTTCCCAAATCGAGGGATTGAATTTTCTTTCTAAAAGAGATGTTTTGATTTTGTTTTAAAAAATGGAGGATAGGATCTAGTTTCCTAAACGGGAGAGATTGGATTTGGTTTCCTAAAGAGAAGATAGGATTTGGCATGGATTTGGAAGGTGGAGTTTTAAAAATTCTAGACTTGGAAAACCATAATTTTGATGTAGAAAATAGGTTTTAGAAATATATAGTTTTGATGTAGAAAATAGGAGGTTTTGAAAACCTAGGTTTTGAGGCCAAAATAGGGAAACTATGTTTTTGGGGAGGAAAATGAGGGTTTCCTAATCGTGGGTTATAGGGTTTGACTTAGGCTCTAAGGAAAGAGATTTTTGAAAAATAAGTTCTTAGAAAGGGAGATTTTTGGAAGGCAATCCTAGAGAGGAGTTTTTAGAAATTGAACTTGAGAGGAGTTTTAAAAAGAAGATTTTGGAAGGAGCTTTTAGGAAAAAATATTTAGAAAAGAGATTTTTGAAAAAAGATTGTTGGAAAGAGTTTTTAGGAAGCAAATTTAAGAAACGTTTTTAGAAAGTGAATTTTGAGGAGAGCTTTTTGGAAAGAAGTTTAAAAAAGTATATAAAATATCTCACTTTCCTAAAGCGATTCTAACCATAAGAAGGCTAGAACAACTTTAAGATAGTGGTTTTGAAAACAACAAAGATTTAAAAATATGGACCATATTGATTACTTTAAATGTAACACTTTCCAAAAGCAATCCTAGCCATAGAAACGCTAGAATCACCTTAAGATTGTAATTTTGAAAATAGGTTTTAAAGAAGAAAATTTAATGCAAGTTTTGAAAATAATTTTGATGCAAGTTTTTTGAAGACAAGTTTGAAAACGAATTTTGAAAGAATGCAATATCATGATATGCACAATGCAAGTTGAGGTCGTGAACATACAAGGTTAAAGGTTTCACAACATAATCAAGGGGGCTAAACCCACGTGGTCTTCGGTTAGACTAAAAGAAAGCCTCTGACACGGTGACCTCCAATAACCTAATCCTACACATGGACCGGGAAATCCCTTGTTTCAAGCATGCAAGAAATGGGGGGAAGAAGATGGCGGATTAAAATAGAAGAAAACCCAAGTAGGTTCGGAGGGAGAAGAGAGAGGGGGAAGATGCATAAATTTAAATAGAGATCCTACCTTGTATCTTCTTTATTTTGTTTTGCTTTGTGCGCTTTGTTTTTCTTGCTTCGGTCCATGCTTCGCTTTAGTCTTCAAGAACTTGTTTTCGATCTTCGAGAGCTCCAAAGTTGCAGCACTTCAAGTTTTCAATGGAGGCTTTGAGGCTAGTGTATAAGTGTATAAGAGTATATGTGAGGGTATAGGAGGCTAGGGTTTGGTGTATGGTGGCTAGGGCTTGGAAAACCTAAAGAAGACTAGGGTTTAGGGAGGCTACGAGCTCTTATATAAAGAGTAGAATTTTTAGACTGAGTTTGCGGACCTTTTTCACGTTGGAGGAGGCTCTGTATTTATAGAGAGAAGAATGACTTGGCGCCGGTTGCAGTGGCGCCAAGCCAAAAATCCTTCTGGTGCCACTAGGAGTAGCGCCAACCACTTAGGAAAGTTTTAAGGTCAGTAAGCAACGTATCTTTAGAAGATTTGGGCGCATGTACTAGTAACTACCATATAATTTTTAGCCTGGCTTCACTAGGAGTGGCTCCGAAAGGTCCGAGAAGGATTTAAAGAGGCCGGGAATGTCCTGGAAGGCCGAAAAAGGACAGAAACCCTTAGAATAGGGTCCCGGGGGAATGGACTTGAAAAAGGATGTTAGAGTTTGTTAGAGGGGTCGATTGGGCCATTTGGGGCAAAACTGTCAACCGGGGCGAAAAGCTGCTAGGACGGACTCAGAATGTCCCGGAAGAAGACTCAAGATTTGGAAACATTATTTAGAATATTCCCAAAGGTTATTGGTTTGATGCCCAGAGCCGGTGTGGTCGAAAAAGGCGACCGGCCTACCAGAGGCAAAACGGTCATTTTGCACTGGGTTTGTCGGAATTGACTCGAAATGATTCGAAAAGATAATGAAAGGCTAGGAATACTATAAAAAGCATTCTCGGGAGGTTACTGATTTGATACCCAGAGCCGGTGTGGTTCCCGAGGCATTCGGATGCCTAGGAGCAAAATGGTCATCTTGATCGGAAAGTCTCGAAATTGGCCTGAAATTGACTGGAAGGCACCTAATCATGTCAGATCGTCTCTGGGACGATCTTGGAAGGGTGGACTTACCGTTCTAAGGACTTAGGTACTATCTTAAAAAACGTGCTGGAAAATGGCCCTAAGGGCAGTTTGGTTATTTTTCACCAAAGTGGGCTAGCTAGCACCGGTGTTGACCTGGGTTTTGAGTGTTTCTGCTACTCTGCCGGCAGTCCCGTGATACAGGAGTTTGTTGGCAATTTCTTATATCTACTTGTTTACGAGTATTTTCGCTACTCTGACGGTTCGCAACATTCTCGAGACTGTCTGAACTCAGGAAGCTGCTAAATGGACTTAGCGCCTGAGGAATCAACTTTCTCAAAAGGCGTGTCAAAACAGACATTTCTGTATTGGCGGGCTAGCAGGCACTAAAGGTAGACCGTTCTACCATCTTAGGGACTTGGGTCTCCTCCCGGTCGACTAGTTTAATGGACTTACCATTCTGAAAAGTTCACTTCGAAACGTGTCGGACAAGATAGACTTACCGCCTCAAGGAATTAACTTTCTCGAGGGAAGGATTGGAATTGGACTTGAAAAAAGGGGACTTACCATCTTTGAGAAGACGTGCCTACTGGAACTGGACCGAACAATGCCCCCAAGGGCATTTCGGACATTTTGCCTCTATTTGGGGCCCTACGGGCCCACGAAGTGATGGATTGACTAGATTATATTTGAAAAATTGAATTGAATCAGAATATGTCCATATTGACTTGAATACAAGTCTGGACAGACCAGAGACTGTCGAGCAAGCAAAAATGGGGTGCTTACAGTGGCATGAATAGATGTTTGTATGTACTATCACTGCAAGCGCTCAAGAGACACCACTCATCTACTAGGGGTAACCTAGGGGTTTAAAGGCTTGGTGCATATACTAAATGCACTCGTGGCTCCCATAAAAGTGGAGATATCTTTTAGGTTTTAGTATTTTGCTAGGGACTAGCAAAAGGTTAGTTAAGGGGTGTGATTGTACTCTAAAAGTGTAATCTACATGCCTTAATTAGTTCTTTGTTAGCTCTAGATTAAGATTATTTATGTTGTTTTAATCCTAACTCGTTACTTACTTGTTTTATTGTGTTGAAACAGGAATCCAACCCTAAAAAGGAGAAATTAGGCAAAAATAGGAAAAACGTTCGAACGGTCGGATAGGGCATTCGAATGTATGACATTAGCCATTTGAACAGTGGAGCTTAGCGTTCGAATGGTGCACAAGAGCGTTCAAATGGCGCATCAAATGGAGTCATGTCAAAACCAGGTTTGAAGCCTGTTCAAGATATTCAGAGAGCTATCTTTCCTATTTAAAGTGCGTTCAACATTGCGTTCAAACGAGGGTTAGTTGAGTTTGAATGATGGTGAAAGGCATTCAAATGGTTTACGAGAAATGAGATTTTCAAGGCCTATAAAAGTTGGGACAATTGTTTACTTTAGGGTTAGCTTTTCATTATTGCTTTAGAATAGTTTAGTAGCAGCTTTAGAATAGTTTTCCTTAGGAGTAGTTCATATTTCTATTATTTTTTTCAATTCCTATAATCAGATTTTCAATCTTTCAATAGTTTTTCAATACAATTTAATATATTTATGCACACTAGTTATGTCTTCGATTAGCTAAATCCCATCTTGGGATCAATTGTGAAAATCA
Organism: Euryodendron excelsum; assembly: GCA_033060915.1. NCBI lineage: Eukaryota > Viridiplantae > Streptophyta > Magnoliopsida > Ericales > Pentaphylacaceae > Euryodendron > Euryodendron excelsum. The sequence continues at coordinate 24,133,701 of CM065390.1, read as the reverse complement.
ATTGAAGATCTTGGATGAATAATGTAGGTAAACTAGTTTTCAATGTTTAAAACTTCTTCTTCTTAATTCTTTAGGATCAAACCCTCGATATTTACGGAAACTTAGATGTTTGATTATGCTTGGCAACAAGTCTATAGTATGCATCTGGACTAAAATCGATTTATTTTTGGATTGATTGTTGAAGAATAATAGTGTTTATAATTGAATTTTCTGAATCAAAGACTCACAACGCAGTCAATGATTTGAGTTATCAAACAGCTCCATTGGAATTCAATGTAAAGCAACTTGTTAGATTAATTGGTTTTAAGACTTTAATTTATTGCATTAATTAGTGTTCATAGAATAATTTAGATTAAATAAACTCAATCTCAAATCTACAATTTTCGATTTCTCTTTCTAAAGTAATTGGTGAGATTTTATGTGAATTAGGAGGAGTAGTCCATTCTCTTCAACTTGTCAATTGTTCCCCATGGATTTGATCTCGAACTTCACCGAGTATTATTACTGCATCATAACTGCACACTGACAAATATCAAATGTACTATTTTAGAGTGATCAATGGGCAACTTCGTTCCACCCTTTATATGAATAGCATGTTAGATTTTGCTTTTTGACTTTCCTCTTTATTCTAAGATTGTCTGTTTGAGTAGTATAGAATCCTTCTAATGCATTGCATTACCGAATTGATCAATTGGTGGATAGTAATTGGTAGATAGGTTTGTTTGATATTTTCTTATCGGTGGTTTTACTTTGTATGTGGAGATTAGAGGTTCGATTGAGAATTGATATCGAATTGCTTAAATCGGTGGTTTTGCTTTGTATGCGAAGATTGGAGGGTTCGTAAGGAAAATTAATTGGTGGGAGGGATTATGTATGTTGTGTTGCTTGAGACCCGGATGGTCTCCTATTTGTGCATTGTATTTGCATGTCATCATTTATTAGGGACTACACAATCGTCTAGTGAGAATTGACCACGATCATACCACTTCTTCGGTTAGAAATCCTTACCTCGGTCTACCCTTAATTGTTAATTTAGGCCCAATTCCAATTGCTAACCTCAACGAAGGAAATAACCCCAATCTTACCCCATTCCTAATTTGAATCCCAATTTGAATCCCCACCCTAATGGAGGTGTAGGTGTTGATATAGAAAGAGGGAGCAACCATGGTGCCATGGGTGATCCCCACCTTAAGACCCTTTGGGATTGCATGAACCCACCTAGGCAAGCACTCACTTCTTGCATTGTATTTCCCCCGCATCATAACATGTTGAATCTCAAGTCAGAGATGATGCAGATGCTACCCCAATTTCATGATAAGGATTCTGAGCAACCATACATGTTCATCAAGAAATTCGAGGATGCATGCTCATTTGCTATGGACAATTCGTGTCCAGGGGAGGTTTTCCTTTTGAAACTCTTCCCCTTTTGTCTCAAGGATAAGGCTAAGTTGTGCTTTAATTCTTTAAGGCCATTGTCCATCCATTCATGGGCTGCTCTTTAAAGGGAGTTCTTGTGGAAGTTCTTACCCGAAAATAGGACCGAAGCGATTAGACGCCAAATTTTGCAATTCTCTCCAATGATGGGAGAGTCTTTCTGTAAAACTCTAACTTTCTTAATGTCATGTTTAGCTTAATTGTAAATATTTTAGTGTGTGATTACACTAATTGAGGAGTTTGATTAGCATGCTTTAATGAGAGCATGCCATAGCAGGATTATCATATTTTTTAGCATGATTAGTAAGCTTAATCCATGATTAATTAGCTTAATTAATCTCTATGTGTAGCTTATGTTAATCCTGATTAATTGTTATAAGTGTGATTAATTATGTTAATCATGTGAATTAGTGAGATACTTGGTGTACATGTATGAGCTTGACACCTTGGTGTGCGTTTAAGCCTAAGTGAGATGTGTGCATCACTTGTGTGCTTTATCTCATTTTCTAGCTATGTGTGTGATCATGATATGTGGAATAATAGATAAAACTTTGTATCTATTGTTGGCTTGAAAGCCAAGGAGAAAGGAGCTTGTTAGTAATATTTGTGTTTGGCAAGAAAGAAAAGGAGAGAAAGAAGAGAAAAGAGGAGGAGGAAGAAGGAAGTGCAAAGGAAGACTTGTCATTCATTTTCTTAAAGTGAGAATTTCATGTTCATGCTTACGTGATTGTATTTATATAAATTCTTTCATATTAATATGTCATTTCATGCCATGGTGGTGGATTGGAGGTGGGGTGTGGAGGAGTGGTTAGGGTTTCCAAGAGGAAGCCTTGATTCTTGCATATTGTGCATGTATTGTGTTTTATGTGTTATTGGGGGCTTTAATTTTCATTTTGGGTCTTTGAAGAGCTTGTGATCATGTTGGGATGGCATGGGAAGTTTCGGAATCAAGTTGGGACTTTACATTTTCGAGCCACATGAGGCTCTAGTCGTCAAGATGATCCCTGGTGTTGTCCTGACGATGGGTACTGAAGGGTAGAGTTGGTCTCTGATCGTTCGGATGATAGTATATGTCCTCCTGACAATGGGTTGTTGGTGCCAATTTTTAGCTCTGGTCGTCAGGACGAAGTTAGGGATTGTCCTAATGGTAGGCTAATTTGGGCTCAGACCTCTCTCTAGTCGACAGGACAGAGATGGTGACCGTCCTGACTATAGACCAAGTTGGGCTTTTTCCTTCCTCTGGTCATCCAGACAGTTCTTAAGACCATCTTGACAATCAGTGTAATTGCATTGTTGTATTTTCCATCTTGCATTGCATTGGGAAAGGGTTTAACATGTCATATTATATTTCTAATGCATCGTTAATGTTCTAAATCGCATGTTTAAGAAGTATAAGCTATAATCATACATTCATTATGAATTATAGCATCTATTTCATCAAGTTTGATGTGGCTTTGGGTGATAGGTTCGAAAGCGGATCAAACTACTTCGGTTCAACATAAATAGTAACTCACCTTTGTGTGTAAGCGATATCAGGTGGGGATTTAAGATATTCTTATTCATAATGAATTAAACGTCTTATTATTTATATTGATATTGGTGTTGGCGTTTGAGGTGATATTTGCATACAACTCATATGGTGTGCATAAATTGCATTGCACAGGAAAAGGTTTAGCCAATGTAGGGCTAACCTAAGGTTTAGTGACGGTGGACATTCCTTAATAACAAGCCATCAATATATTCGACCAATATTATCTAAATCATGCGCACATTTGTGGTGTACCATACATTGCATCATAAGAGATATTACATTTCGGTGGTGGTGATTTATCTATTGATGGTTTATACAATGCTTATATGTCATTCATTCTTTATGAGTTTGAATATCTTTGTGAGCATGTTGATATATAGCTCACACCCACACAAATTGTCTTGCAAGTAAGATGGAGTTTCAGTTCATTGCAGTTATCGTTGTGACCATAGTGGTTTTCGTCCTTGTGATTGACGTCGAGTTGGAGAGCCTTGAGAAGCTCTTGTTGATGTGTCGGTGGTCCTTGACTATGTTATATATCAGATGATTGCGTTTGAAGTTTATTTGCAGTTGATTTGTAATTATTAAGGATTTCACTTAGTAGTCTTCTTATGATGTATGGTGGATTATCAGGTGAGTTTATATATATGATGATGTTGTTTATTCTTATAAGATTTCTATCTTTGGGACTATGTCAAAATTTCACTTACAGGTTAATGACCTGTGCAATCATGTTTGTTTAGGAGTGGGAGTGACACTTTTTTTCAATGTTGGGAGCGGTTTAAGGACTTGCTAAACTCTTGCCCATATCATAGATTTGCCAATTGGCATGTCATCAACACCTTCTATTCATCCCTAATCCCACAATTGAAGCAATTTGTGAAGACTATATGTGCCAGGACCTTCTTTGATAAGGATTCCAATGAAACTTTCAATTACTTCGATTACTTAGCCAACTCGGCTAAAGATTGGGCTATTACTAAAACCTAAAATCCTAAATCTACGCCCATTCAACAAGGGGTGGGGGCGATTTTAACTTAATGAGGTTGATGGCATGAATGCTAGATTAACCACCCTTTCTCGGAAGTTAGAGGCTTTAGAGGTTAAAAAGGTGAATGCGGTTGAATATGAGGTTATCAAGGAAATGTGTTGTTTGGTTCGTGAGACAACGAACCATGAGACCTCTTCATGTCTGATCATTCCGGGGGTTAAGAAAGCTTTGTATGGCCAAGTCAATGTTATTGGCCAATACCAAAGAGGTGGGGACAACCCCTACTCTAATAACATCTACAACCCGGGGCGGAGAAATCATACTAACTTTGAATGAAGAAATTAGGGTACTTCAAACCCTTAAGTATATCAAGGAGGGCCTCAAAACCCTCAAGCTTATCAAGCTCCATCTCCACCTTTCCAACCACAACAATAATAATTTCAACCTCAACCCCCACCTTAACCTTTCCAAGCACAACCGATAGCACCTTTCCAACCACAACCTAATATGTACTAACCTCCTCACAAGAGACCAATTGAAGATAATGTTTATCAACTTTCGAATGATATGAGAGGGGTTAAAAGAAGAGTAGATAAGAAAGAAAATGTGCTAGATTAACACACTAGGTTGCTAGAGGATATAGCAAAGCAAATGACTACATTGACACAAGTTTTGACTCAAAATGTTTCGACAGGATTCCTGGCCCAAGCTCAACCTAACCCAGTTCTTAGGCAAGTACACATCACCGAGGGCAAAAGTGACTCTCAAAGTAGTCATGAACAAGTACAAATCATCACCATTCTTAGAAGTGGTAAGGTCATAGACAAAACTATTTCACCTAGGAAAGAGCCTTCAAAGGTGTGTTAAGAAGGGTGAAAAAGAAAAAGAGAAAGTAGGAGAGCTCAAAGAATTAGAAGAGAGAGAGAGAAAGAGGAAAAGAGTTTAGAGAAACCCCTTGAGAATCCTAGTGCCCCAAAAGAGAAGGAAAGGGACACATTGAAACATGTTGTATTTTCCCAAAGGTTGACAAAGCCCAAAAATGAACTTCTAAATGCCAAAATTTATGAAGTTTTCAAGCAAGTTAAGGTCAATATTCCTATTCTTGATGCTATCAAGCAAATACCTTCTTATGCTAAGTTCTTGAAGGACTAGTGTACTTCCAAGAAAAGGTTACATGTGAAGGAGACAACCATGTTGAATGAGAACCAAAGTGCGATCTTGCAATGCAAGGCCCTACTGAAATTCAAAGACCCCAGTTGCCCAACAATTTCTTACACAATATGAGGGAATAGGATAGATCATGCTCTTTTAGATTTAGGGTCTAAATCAATCTTCTACCTTATTCGATTTATAAGGAACTAGGATTAGGTGAGTTGCGACCTACTCGGGTAACCCTCCAATTAGCGGATCAATATATCAAAGTCCCTAGGGGTATCATAGAAGATGTTCTCATTCAAATAGATAATTTTTAATTCTCGGTTGACTTTATAGTCCTATATGTGCAACCCGTTGAGAGTACCATGGTTCACAACCAAATTTTTGTCATTCTAGGACAACTCTTTCTAGCTACCTCTAATGCTATCATTCATTGCTAGAATGGGTTAGTGAAGTTATCCTTTGAAAATATCACCTTTGAGATGAACATTTTCTCGGTTGCTAAGCAACAAAGTGAGTATGAGGATATTAAGGAAGTCAATTTCATAGAGGCCATTGTCTAAGATCATTTTGAAAGTGAGTTCTTTGAGAACTCTTTAGAGAAAGCTCTAATGAGGAGTGAGCCGCATGACTCACTTAACAATCATACCATGGAGATGGGGGAAACATTGGGTTAAGGGGTAGAGAGTGCCCAATACATGTGTGTGAGTCAATGGACTCCTTCATTTGAACATTTACACCCTAGTGCCTTTAAGCCTATCTCATTAGAAGAGAAGCCTCTCATCCTGGAAAGAAAATTGTTGCCTTCCACCTTGAAGTATGCATTTTTAAGAGAGAGTGAGTCTTATCATGTTATGATTTCCTCTAGTTTATCTTCATGCCAAGAGGAGGGCTTGATTGTGATGCTTAAGAACCATATAAAAGCTTTAGGGTGGACTATAGCAGACCTTCATGGCATTAGCCCTCTAGTATGCACTCATCGCATTTATTTGAAAGAGGAGTCTAAGCCAGTGCGTCAAATACAAAGATGCTTGAATCCCAACATGAAGGAGGTGGTGCAAGGAGAGGTGTTGAAGCTCCTAGATGCGGGTATCATTTACCCCATCTCTAACTCAAAATAGGTTAGCCTAACGCAAGTGATTACTAAGAAATCGGGGGTCATGGTAGTAAAAAATAAAGAGAATGAGTTAGTTCCCACTAGGATTCAAAACAGGTGGCAAATGCGCATTGACTACCGTAATGCGGTGACAAGGAAGAACCACTTTCCCCTTCCATTCTTGAACCAAGTCCTATAGAGGGTCACTGGTAGAGCATATTATTGTTTTTTAGATGGGTACTCTGGTTATAACCAAATTGAGATTGCCTTAGAAGACTAAGAGAAAACCATCTTTACATGTCTTTTTGGTACTTATGCATACAAAAGAATGTCATTTGGCTTGTGCAATGCACTGGCCACTTATCAATGATGTATGATAAGTATCTTTAATGACATGGTTGAGAGAATTTTTAAGGTCTTTATAGATGATTTTTCAGTATACGGAGATACCTTTGAGAGTTGTTTGGAGCACCTAGGTAAGGTGTTAGAAAGATGTGAGGAAAGCCATCTTGTGCTTAATTCGGAGAAGTGTCATTTTATGGTCACTCAAGGTATAGTGTTAGGCTATATCGTGTCTTCTAAGGGGATTGAGGTAGATAAGGCTAAGATAGAGCTTATCCAAAAGTTTCCCCTAGGAATGTCAAGGATATTCGGTCTTTCCTTAGACATGCCAGTTTTTACCGGTGTTTTATCGAGAGTTTTAGTGCTATCTCGCGGCCTATGTGCTAATTGTTATCTCATTATATTCCATTTGAATGGACATTTTCATGCAAGGAGCTTTTGAGAAGCACAAAGGGCTTTTGACTACTACCCAATCATACGTTCGCTCAATTAGTCCCTACCTTTCAAGCTTATATGTGATGCTAGTGATTATGTTATGGGCGCAATTTAGGGCCAAAGGATAGATAAGAAGCCACATGTCATTTACTGTGCTAGAAAGAACCTTAATGAAGCCCAAATCAACTATACCACTATTGAGAAAGAGCTTTTAGCCGTGGTGTTTGCCTTAGATAAATTCTGGTCTTACCTAATGGGCTCACTTGTTATCATTTACACTGACCTTACCTTTTGTAAACACCCCATTTTTTGCCCGCTTGGCAGTCTCTGGTCCGTCTAGACTTGAGTTCAAGTCAATTTGGACATATTCTAGTTTTTCAATCTTAATCCAGTCAATCCATCACTTCGTGGGCCCACAGGGCCCAAATAGAGGTAAAATGACCAAAATATCCTTGGGGGCATTGTTCGGTCCAATTCCAGTGGGCATGTCTTCTCGAAGACGGAAAGTCCCCTTTTCAAATCCAATTCTAATCCAACTTCGAGTCCAATTCCAATTCCAGTCCGCCCCTCGAGAAAGTTGATTCCTCGAGGCAGTAAGTCCATCCTGTCCGGTGCGTCCTTCAAAGAAAGTTCTTCGAAATAGTAAGTCCCTTCAAACTCGTCAATCGGGATAAGACCCCAAGTCCTCGAGATGGTAGAATGGTCCAGCTTTGGCGCATGCTAGCCCGCCAATGCAGAAATATTCATTTTGGCACATCTTTCGAGAAAATTAATTCCTCAAGCGCTAAGTCTACCTAGTAGCTTCCAAAGATTAGGCTGTCTCTGGAATGATCGCGACCCGTTAAAGTAACGGAAATACTCGTAAACAACGCAATCGTTAGAGTGACGGAAACACTCGTAAACAAGTCGATATAGGGAATTACCGGCAAACCCCTATATCATAGGACCACCATCAGAGTGACAAAAACACTCAAAACCTAGGTCAACACCCGTGCCTACTAGCCTACTTTGGTGAAAAATGAGCAAACTGCCCCTAGGGCCATTTTCGACACATTTTTCAAGAAAGTACCTAAGTTCTCAAAACGGTAAGTCCACCTTTTTAAGATCATCCCAAAGACGATCCAGCATGATTAGATGCCTTCCAGTCAGGTTCGAGTCAATTCCGAGACTTTTCGGTCAAGATAACCATTTTGTCCCTAGGCATCCGAGTGCCCTGGGGACCACACCGGCTCTAGGTATCAAACCGGTAACTTCCTGAGAATGTTTCTTATAGTATTCTCAACCTTTCATTATCTTTTTAGATCATTCCAAGGAAGTTCCGGCAAATCCGGTGCGAAATGATCGTTTTGCCCCTAGTGGGCCGGTCGCCTTTTCCAACCACACCGGCTCTAGGTATTGAGCCGGTAACCTCCTGGGACATTCTAAGTAATGTCTCCAAACATCGAGTCTTCCAGTCCGATTGACCGTTTTGCCCCTAATGGCCCGATCGACCCCTTTAACAAACCCTGACATTCTTTTTCAAGTCCATTACCCCCGAGACCCTTTCTAAGAGTTCCTGTCCCTTTCCAGCCTTTCGGGTCATTCCCGACCCCTTCGAATCATTCCTGGACCTTCCAGAGTCACTCTTAGTGAAGCCAGGCTAAATATTACATGGTAGTCACTAGTACAGGCGCCCAAATCTTCTGAAGATACATGGTTTGCCAACCTTAAAACTTTCCTAAGTGGCTGGTGCCACTACTTTCCTAAGTGGCTGGTGCCACTAGTAGTGGCACCTAGCCAAATATTGGCCTGGCACCACTCCTAGTGGCGCCAGATGGAATTTTAGCCTAGCGCCACTGCAAATGACGCCATGTCATTCTTCTTTCTATAAATATAAAGCCTCTTCCAGGGTGAGAGAGTTTCGTAAACTCAATCTGAAAACCCTACTATTCGATATATAGAGCTCGTAGCCTCTCTAAACCCTAGTCTTCTTTAGGTTTTCCAAACCCTAGCCTCCTATACACTCACATACACTCTTATACACTTATACACTAGCCTCAAAGCCTCCATTGAAGACTTGAAATGCTGCAAACTGAAGCTGTTAAAGATCAAGACAAGTTCTGGAAGATCAAGATGAAGACTGAAGCGAAGACCAAAGCAAAGCAAGGAAAACAAAGCGCGCAAAGCAAAGCAAAGCAAAATAAAAAAGATACAAGGTAGGCTCTCTATTTAAGTTTATGCATCTTCCCTCTCTCTCTTCTCAATCTGAAAACCCTACTATTCGATATATAGAGCTCGTAGCCTCTCTAAACCCTAGTCTTCTTTAGGTTTTCCAAACCCTAGCCTCCTATACACTCACATACACTCTTATACACTTATACACTAGCCTCAAAGCCTCCATTGAAGACTTGAAATGCTGCAAACTGAAGCTATTAAAGATCAAGACAAGTTCTGGAAGATCAAGATGAAGACTGCAGCGAAGACCAAAGCAAAGCAAGGAAAACAAAGCGCGCAAAGCAAAGCAAAGCAAAATAAAAAAGATACAAGGTAGGCTCTCTATTTAAGTTTATGCATCTTCCCTCTCTCTCTTCTCCATCTGAACCCACTTGGATTTTCTTCTATTTTAATCCCCCATCTTCTTCTCCCCCCCCCCCCCCTTTCTTGTATGCTTGAAATAAGGGACTTCCCGGTCCATGTGTAGGATTAAGCTATTGGAGGTCACCATGTCAGGGGCTTTCTTTTAGTCTAACCGGACACCACGTGGGTTCGGCCCCCTTGATTATGTGATGAAGCCTTTAACCTTGTATGTTCACGACCTCAACTTTTATTGTGTATATCATGATTTTGCATCTCTCCAAAATTCGTTTTCAAACTTGTTTTCAAAAGCTTGCATCAAAATTGTATTCAAAACTTATGTTAAAATCTTCTTTTTCCAAAACTTGTTTTCAAAATCACAATTCTAAGGTGATTCTAGCCTTTCTATGGCTAGAGTTGCTTTAAAAAAGTGTTAAATTTAAAGTAACCGATATGATCCATATTTTCAAACATTGTCATTTACAAATCCACTATCCTAAGGTGATTCTAGTCTTCTTATAGTTAGAATCGCTTTAGGAAAGTGAGACATTTTCATAGACTTTCTAAAAACTTTCTTTTCAAATCTCTTCTACTAAAAATCTCCTTTCTAATACACTTTCTAAAATTCTCGTCAATCTGCTTTCAAAATTCTTTTCTAAAGTTGTTTTCTAAAACTTCCCTTCACAAAACTCACTTTCCTAAAAACTCCTTTCTCAAAACGCTCTCTTCGAAATTCACTTTCTAAAAATGCTCTCTAGGTTTCCTTCCTGGAAAAAATCTTTTCAAAAATCCCTTTCCAAAAATTCTCTTTTCAAAATTCGCTTTTCAAAAACTCCTTTTTAAGATCTCCTTCCAAAACCTGTCTTTTCAAAAACTCTCTCAAAGTTTTACTTTCCAAAATCCCTTTTGAAAAACTTTATTTTCAAAATTCACTTTCTAAAAACTCCTCTCTAGGATTATCTTCCAAAAATCTCCCTTTCTAAAAGCTCACTTTCCAAAATCTCTTTTCTTAGAGTCCAAGTTAAACCCTAGAGCCAACGATTCGGAAACCCTAACTTCTTTTCTTATAACATGATTTTCAATCTTACCTTAAAACCTAGGTTTCCAAAATCTCCTCTTTCACATTAAAATCATAAGTTTTCAAAATCTATTTCCTACGTCAAAACTATAGTCTTCCAAATCTAGGGTTTCTGAAACTTCACCTTCCAATTCCATGTCAAATCCAATCTTCCCTTTAGGAAACTAAATCCAATCTTCCATTTAGGAAACTAGATCCTATCCTCCATTTTTTGAAACAAAATCAAAACACCTCTTTTAGAAACAAAATCCAATCCTTTGTTTTAGGAAATAGGAATCTCAATCCTTCCAACTCCAAAACTTTTCTAATTCAAATCCTTCCTAATCTCATACCTTCCTAAACCATACATTTCCCAAAATCTAAACTTTTAAATCTTTCCTTAAACTTTAAGCTTCCAAATCATTCCTAATTCCATACCTTTCCAAATTTTGACTTTTCAAATCTAAGTTTTCAAATCTTTCTTAAACTTAAACCTTTCCTAACTTTAAAAATTTCTAAAACTCAAACACTTTTCAAATTCTAAACTTTCCTAAACTTTATATCTTTCCAAATCTAAAACTTTCTAAATTCAAAAATTTTCAATTTCAAAACCTTTCCTATCTTAAACTTTCCTAAAACGGAACTTTCCTAAAATGACACTTTCCTAAAATGAAACTTTCCTAAAACGGATCTTTCCTAATTCGAATCTTTTCTAAATTCTAACTTCCCTAATCTTCCAAGTCTAACATTTGAGTCAAATCTTTCTTAAATCTCAAGTCTTTCCTAAGTCCTATCTTTCCTAAGTCTAGGTTTCCTAAAACTCTATCTTTCCAAATCTAGTCCAAGTTCTCTTCCAAGGGTCAAATCCTCTTTCAAGTTCAATTCAGGTCTAAGTCCAATCTTGATTTCCTAATCCTTAAATTTCAAATTCCAATCTTCTATTCTAAGTTCAAATCAAATCCTTTTTCCAATTAAAATCTCTTTTTTAAATCAAACATTCTATTTTCTATTGGACTCTTATCCGAACTACGACTAACCTAATTTCTCAAAAAGGATACATAGGCAACCCTCACGAGTGCGGTCATAACTTTTTTCAAATCTCCAATTCCAAAATCTATTTTCAAATCCCTACTTCCAATTTCTAAAACCTTCTTTTCAAAATCAAATCTATCTTTTCAAATCTCTCTTCTAAAATCAAATCAAGTTCTTTTCAAATCTATTTCCAAATCAAATCTTTCTCTTACAATTGCATATCATGCATCATTCTTTTCAAAATTATTTTCGAAAGTGGATAGTTTTGAACATTTATTAGTTGAAAACCCTCATAGGTGAATCTAGGGTGAATAGACATGTAAGTACCGCAAGGGTGAGGTAGGGTGATGGCTTAGTGCGTCTTCCTCACAAGGAACCAACCTCTGAACTTAGATCACTATTTGTGGAAGACAAAAAATGGAGTTATTTTTCAAAAAGGGCTTAAATTTTTTCTAAAGGTTGCCAAACAACCTATTTTCTTAAAAACCCTCTCTTGAGGAAGTATTTTTAAAATTTTTTTCCAAAAACCCTAAGTGTAGTCTTCGAATTATGCTTAGTTTTTAGGTGACCTAACTCACCTTAATCAAGTTAGGTGGCGACTCCAAATTGTTTTTCAAAAGCCCTTTATTCAAATTAATTTTCAATTCAAACCTAGTCGCACTCCTTCTTCTAAGAGGATGAGTTCTAACGAGAGAGTATAGTATTTTTTTCACTTGTGTGTGTATTCCTTGAGTGCGAAAAATCAGGGCGCGACACCTTTCTTATGTACTTATTTACCAAGGTGAACGCAAAACCATGCCTCATCTAGTGGATTCTTTTGTTACAAGAATTCCACATTGAGATTAGAGACAAAAAAGGGAGTTGAGAATGTAGTGATGGATCACTTGTCTAGACTTCCCTTGAAGGGAGAGCCACCTACCCATTCCTTATCAATGAACATTTTCCAAATAAGCATCTTTTCCAAGTCCAAACCTTAGAGCACCCTTCAATCCCTTAGTATGCGGACATAGCAAACTACCTAACTGCGAGTGAGATTTCATCCCATTAGTCTTCTCTTGATAAATGGAAGTTCTTTAGGAACATGTGATTCTTTGCCTAGGATGAGCCTTACCACTTCAAGTATTGTCCAAACCAAGTTATTAGGAGATACATTCCTGATGAGGAGTTTAGGAGTGTCATAGAGTTTTGCCACTCCCAAGCATGTAGTGGACAATTTTCTTCCAAGAAAACCACGGCCAAGATTCTTTAATGTGGGTTGTATTGGCCCTTAATATTTAAGGACATCCATACCTTTTGCCTAGCATGTGATAGGTGTCAAAGACTAGGGACCCTTTCTAAGAGGCACATGATGCCTCTTAATCCCATTATTATAATTGAGATTTTTTATTTCTAGGGGATAGATTTCATGGGACCTCTCCCTAGTTCATTTGGCTACCTCTTTATTCTAGTGGCTATTGACTATGTTTCCAACTGAGTTGAAGTCGTAGCAATGTAAACCAATGACCACCAAGTGGTGGTCAAATTCTTGAATGAGAACATCTTTTCTCACTCTGGCATGCCCCGAGCTGTCATTAGTAATGGGGCGATGTGATGACAGAGGTGTTCTCTCATGGGCCGATGGAGGTTCAAAACTCCACTAATGGGAGTTCATTCAAGGTTGAAATCATACTTTAAGGTCTTCCAAGGTGACATCGATTGTGTTGATCTTATTAATCCACCAATCCTTAATTGATTGAACTAGGTACTTCCTTGAGTTTAGGAGTAGGATCTATTAGGTTGCTTAGTTTCTTTTGTTTTTCCTTAGTTGGTACCTTAGTCCTAGTTTTGGTTTGGGGGGGGGGGGGGGGGGGGGGGGGGGGGGGGGTGTTTATGTTGTTTCCTTCCTCTTTGCCTTTCCCCTTATCTTTTCATTGTGTTTTGCATGCAACGGGAACATTGCATTGTTTAAGTTGGGGGGACACCATCTAGACTAGGTTTTTGCCACGTAGTTCTTAGGATTGATGTGTTTTTCATAGTTTGGTAGGATAGTGTAGAAATAAAGTTACAGAATTTTTGAAAAAATGAACTACCGTTCAAACGGTTTGAAGAAGCATTCAAATGGGCGTTCACACGGTAGCATCATCTGTTCAAATGGTCATTTTGGGCTTTCAAGGCATATTTATTACCGAGCATTCAAAGTTTGTTGTAGCGTGCGAACAACCAGCTTCCTGTTCGAATGCCACGCAAGCTTGTGCACGCTCGCTAGAACCGTTCGAACGGGTTTAATGAGTGTTCGAGCAGTTATGCAATTTCTTTATAAGGGCATCTGAACTCTCATTTGAAATGTTTGAAAGTTTAAGAAAAGAAAGTTTTGTGAGGAAGAGAGCTTCCAGGAGACGGCAAAGCCTTGCCAGAGTCCAATAGCCGACCCGACCTTTTGACCCTTGCATTCCTGAGTGTCCGTAGGTATTCCTTGAGCCCTCTCTTAGTCCATTCATTGTTGTTAGTGTTAGAGGGCTAGGGTGCCTTAGGTTATTTCTTGAGATTTAGTTAGATGGCGAGTAAAGGGGCCATTGTGCCAGCTAAAGGTCAGGTTGGTAGAGGTAGGGGCTGGCGTTAGCCCAAGCCCCCACTTTTTGATGAGACGCGGTTTATTGGCCACAAGGTCCTGACCACTTTTTAGGATTTATGGAGTCAGATGGGGGTAGTGCTAGAGAGTCAATGGACTCTCTCACAATATAGAGGTGACCCCTATCGATGGTTAGATGTGTTCACTGATAGGCTATGGCTGGGGTTGGCCAAATTCAGAGGTTAGTCACTGAATTCATGGCCAACATTTCTTACTCCTTAGACACGTCGGGGTTTAAGACTATCAGATCATGGGTCTGGGGCCATAAGGTAGTGATCACCCCAGCTACATTTACTGCATTCTTCGAGTTACCTAGAGTAGAGCAGCCCCAGTTTCACTATCGAGGTCATGGGGCTCCTAACCATGAGACGGTTGTAGTGGAGGTGTGTGCTCCAAGAAATAAATGGGAGACATTGCAAGTGCTTGAGAAAGCACTTGTTGTCCGATATAGACCGCTATTCGTATTCTCTTGCTGTTTGCTCTTCCCCATCAGCCAAGTCTTTTAGTGTAGTAAGGTTAAGGCTCAATTCTTGTGGGCCATAAGGATGGGGAGGTCAATTGAGCTACCCCAGTTGATGTTTTTAGCCCTGTTCACCACTACTTTTCTTACTATAATGCAGGCGAGCATCCCATTTGGATGCTTTGTCACTTCAATTATCTAGGTAGCGGGAGTTGGCCCTCTACCTTGTTCTTTAATGACAAGTCAATGGGCCTTTTAGGAGATCCTTATGGCCCCCAAAAATTGAGCCCTAACCTTACTACACTCAATTGATGTTTTTAGCCCTGTTCACCGCTACCTCTCTTACTACAATGCAGGCGAGCATTCCCTTTGGATGTTTCGTCACTTCAGTTATTTGGCTAACAGGAGTTAGCCCCAAGGAAGATGCCATTACTACATCTTCCAAAAGGCCCGCTGACTTGTCATCAGAGAACAAGGCAGAGGGTCAGCTAGAGGGCCTCCAGAGGAGAGTGCAAAGGGCACAGCCGCCCCCGCCAGCTTAACAGCCTCAATTAGAATAACAACAGCCTCACGGCCAGCAGCAGGCTAATTAGCAACCACCTCTATAGCAGCACGGGCCTTCTTTTGAGCATTTTTTAGACAATCAGAGTCAGTTGATGTTCCTGCATTCTCAGGCCTTAGCTTGACTTCAAGATCATGCTTGAGCTACTCAGCAAACCTTAGCAACTCAGGAGACAGCACAAATTGAATGGTGGACAGCCTTAGTAGCCAGGTTGGATGCTCAAGATACAGCTATTGGAACTCTCAATGTTCAGTTTACCGGCATTCATCAAGCTCAGCAGGAGCATAGTAGGTTCCTCCAGGAGATTATCAAACATCTCGCTCATAAGCCACCGCCTCCAAATGACAATGATGACTATTAGGGCTTAGAGTTTAGATATATGTTGTATATGCATTTCATTTCATTTCATAATATGTTGTATCTAAAACTCTGATTTTGATATGGTGGATGTTTATTTTGAGCTTCATTGTATTACCCTTATCTCTTGTGTATATATTATATAGTCATAAGTGTGATATGTCTTGAATATCTTTCGATCACTTATGCCATTTGGCAGAGATTTAAGTGTTGTATGGTCTCAGTATCGTTCATTTTATTATTTTAGTACATTTTTCTATGTATCTTTCATGTTGATTCCTGCTTATTCATGGTGGATGTGTTGATTTTTTATTTTAGGTACCATAGCAACATTTGTAAAAGTGCAACTTGAGATTAGAAGATAGGAGTTTTTGCATATATCTTGACTCAAGTTAAGGTTGATTCACTTTTTATACCTAACACGTTGTGGGATTGCATTATGCTTGCATAAGTAAAGAGGATTACACTTTTGCGCACAATCATGCTTTATAACTTCATTTGTTGCTATCTTTTGCATTTTCATCCTTACATAAGTGGAGATTGTTACCTTGTGAGCTTTAGAGCATTCTTCGTCTTTTGGATTGTATACATTTACTTAAGGATTCATTTTTCACCTTCATTTTCTTCAATAGCTTTATTATATTTGCATTTGGTTCATGAGTTGAGTATTGATCAATAAAGATGACACTTATACCTTTTTGAGGTCTATAATTGGATAATTTGGATATGATCCTAGGCCCTCGTTCTTCTTGCAAACCATGAGTCTTACTTGAAATTATTTTGTTCCCTTTGATTCTTTTTGATATCCTACTCTCTCTTTATCCTTATTCTTATGCATAATGAAATGTTCTGAGAAAATAGAGCATTTTGAGGCAATGAGATAAGAAAGGAAAAAAAAGTGATCAATGAGGGAGGTTTGAAAGAAAAAGAGCAAATTAAGAAACTTGAAAATATCGAATGAAGGGGCAATCAAAAGATGAAAGCAAGAAAAGAAAAATTAAGATTTGCAAAGTTGAGAAAAGTGAAAAAGAGCAAGATGTTGAGGAATATGCTTTGAAATCAAGAAAGAGAGAGTTAAAGTTGTTTAGCCATTCATCATTTCATGCCTTGATCACACATGACATTGATTTGTTTTCATTCTTTTTTTTCCCTTGCCTTTTATATCTTCTTGCCACATTCTCACCCTAGAAAGTCCTAGTTTATCCAAATTGTGCTTGATTTGAGGTTTCATTAGCGTATGAGCCATCGCTTGTCAACTAATTAGGATCAATGCTCGACTAGGACATTCCCTTCATTAAGCTATGTTAGGTTGATACACTTACATCTTTACAGTTTTTGTAATTAGCATGCTCCTTTGCTTTCCTTTAAATTTACTCTTATTTCAAGCATGCTATTGTGAGAGCTATGTGAGTGTTTATTTGAGAGTGTATGACCGGTGAGGCATTGAATCAAGGCTTAAAGGTTTGAATTTATGGGAGTGTGTTTCATTTGAAGTTGTATAGCATGATCATTTACCTACTCACTTGAACTTCTGTTGTGCTTGTAATGTTGTACATTTTTGCATGTGTTAGGAGTTGGGAGTGACATCTAATGTTATCTTGAGTGGGGTTATATGCTTATCCTCCTTATTCTTATCTCTAATTGCAATTCACAAAGGGATGTTTGTGGGTGTCATCACGAGAAACCCTCACGAGACACCACTCGTCCACTAGAAGTAATTTAGGGATTTAAAGGCTTAGTGCATAGGGTAAATGCATCCATGACTCCTACGAGAGTGCAGATTATCCTCTGTGTATAGTTTGTTCTAGTTTATAGATTTTGCTAGAGACTAGCAAAAAGCTAAGTTGGGGGGTATATTTACACTTCAAAAAGTGTAATCTCAATCTCCTGATTGGTGGATTGTTAGCTATAGTTTAGATGTTTCATTGCTTTGTTAATTATAATTGCCTCCAAATTACCTTATCGAACCTTATGCAAGAAATGGAGCTAAAAAAGTTTATAAAAAAATGAACAAAATTCATGTGAAGCGTTCGAACGGAAGAGTCCACCGTGCAAACGATCAGAGCGTTCGAACGACTATTAGAACAGTCGTTGGAGATTCAAAGAACTCATTTTACCATTCAAATCAAGTTCAATAGTGTGCGATAGAAGAGAGGAGATTCAGAGAGGTGCACTGGCGTGCAAATGACTGTTCGAACAGTTGACCAAGGCATTCGAACAGTCGACGATCCCCTGTTTTCTTCAACTATTTAAGGCAGTTTTGGCAGACTTGGAGGGGGTTTTAATAGCTTTTAGGGTTTAGGCAACTCATTTTTAGGGTTTTAGAATGCTTTATCTAGGACTAGAGAGTAGATTTATTGTATTTTCTTTGTCTTTCTTATAATCAAACCCTTAAATTTACATTTCAATGCAAGTTTCGTCCATTTTCATAGACTTTTTCATGGATATTAGTAGCTAAACTTCATCTTAGATGCAAATGTGAAGATTGGCCTAGGGTTTTTAAGCTTTCATGGAGGTATAATGTTTTTCATTGATTTTATTCTATATTACTTGTATTCATTACAATAGCAACCTAGATTTGTTAGAAAACTTAGATTCAATACTTTGTTTGGTAATTTTTTTGCATAATCTTAAAGTTGGTATAGAGATTACACAAATCAATGAATTAAATTTATGAAACTTTAATTAGTCACAAATCTAGACTCTGTTGCTAATGACTCCTAATTTTCATAGTCAAAATCTTCCGAATCAAAGGTCCACGGAGAGACTTTTGATTTGAGTTATATGTATGGCACCATTGAAATCTTGTAGAGTCTTAACCAATTAGATCATTTACATTCAAGTCCCTTTCTGTTTTATCAATCACATTTGGTTTACTTACTTGTTAATTGCTTTCAAATAGTTTAATTAAACTAGTTTTTTACAATCAAATGATTTTTTATTTATTTTTAGTCAATTTGTCAATTGCTAGTCAAATTTAGTTTAGTTTAGTTTAGTGTGAACTTAGTGCAATTCTTATATTGAGATCGATCCTTGAGGAATTCGACTCTAGTCTTATCGGGATAAATTATATCACAACAACCATTTTATTACGATATTTAATTAGAGTGAGTCAGAACCCTAGTTTGGTATAGATACTGCACAAATCAATGGTATGAACTGATGAATTTAACTTGATTACAATTCTAGAGTTGATTATCAAAGAGTTCATGTTTTTATCGCTAAATCTTCCTAATCAAATACTCAAGAGGTAATCAATGATTTAAGTTATCAAAACCTTCATTGGGATTCCAGGTGAATCAATTGATCAGATCAACTAGTTTCTAGGCCTTTCTTTTGTATAATTCAAAATTGTTTTCAATATTAGTTTAGTTAAATAAACTCTTCCAAACTATTTTTTTTTATTTTATTGGAGTGTTTCCTTGAGACTTCTGAACCAAGGTATGTTTTCCTGAATGTGCTGACCCTCTTCCCTGTAGATCGACCTTGAATTTATTGAGTTATTACGACATCGCGGTCGTGTACTTGCAATTTATTGCACGTTTCTAGAACAATCAATTCTCAAGCATAATATGATTAATAGAAATAAATATTATATGCAAAATAAATAAATTTATTAGATAAACAACATATTATTTTGTTATCATCAAAATCAAAATACAAAATTATCATGATACTTTAACTTTGGTGAAAGTTAAGATAGTTCATTAATAGATAAAGAAGGCAAATGATAAAGGTGTGCTTAGGGCAAAGTTTAAGCATGTACGAACAGAATTGTACAAGAAAAAAGAGTGAACTTTTTTCTTTTTTTGTTTTTTTTTTACGATGGGGAGAACTTATTCAAGTCAGAGTCCTACGGACCCACCCATAGCGAGTAAACCCCTGAAGACAGACAAACACTCACAATCAATCAGTCTCGGATTAGGCATAAATCATTAAGGCAGATAGCTGCCCTTGACATAAACCCCCTCGGAGGTTGGTAAAACATCTACTATCGACTCGTCTCCAGTAAGGACTAGATCGTCCAAATAGATAGTTACTCTTAAAATGACAAATACCAATACAGCGGTTTCATGCAATGCAGAGATCTTAAACTCAAATAACACTGATATTATACAAGTAATATACTCTACCTTCAGGCTTCTTCGCAACTGAACAAAACCTAACAATGCTGTGTTTGACATTTGCCGAGAGCCTACGAAGATTACCTAAATATAAGGGGTGCGTTTAAAGATGTACCACAACCCCAACTCCCAAACGCTCTTGTTGCATATGCTCATCTGTCGGGGAGCGACAGAAAGACGTGCCCCCCACTTTCTCACGCGCACGCTACTCCACACTCACTCACACAAACCCCCACACACAAACCCTAATTTCCAAGGTCCTCTCCCTTTCTCTCTCATTTTCTCGAGAGGGAGAGAGAAAGAAAGATTAAAGAGAAAGAAAGACATTTTAGTGAGAGAAAAACAAGGAAAGCAGAGCTCCCCAAGACCTTTGACACTCACTCATTACCAAAACCTGAAGAACAAATACGATAAAAACCCAAGAAATCTAGGAGAGAGGGAATCTCTTAAAGCTTAGCTGTTTTCTTGTTCATCATCAGCATAATCATCTCTCTCTCTCTCTCTCTCTCTCTCTCTCTCTCTCTCTCTCTCTCTCTCTCTCTCTCTCTGTATTGCCAAGTCTCTTTACGCTTCTGTTTGTGTTTCTTTGAAGCTTCTACATCTATTTGTTTGTTTCAGCTTTGGATCATTATTGGGCTCTTGGTCAACTGGCTCATCTTTCTCTTACAGCAAACCAAACCCCCTTCTTAATACCTCCTTTGTGTCTTGAGCTCCTCTTCCTGCGATACATATAATTCTCGAATCAATCAGATCTTTCTGAGGTCAAATAATCTTCTGGGTCAATCTTGTTTCTCCACCAACTTTTCCTTGAACTCCAAACATGGCGAACCGGTGGTGGGCCAGGCAGGTGGGCCTACCGGGAGTTGAACCATCCACTCCAGGGCTGAAAAAACCAGATCTGGGTATATCCATGAATGAGAACGGCGGAAGCGGAAGCGGAGGCGGTGGTGGTGGCGGAGAAGAAGAGGAAGAAAGAGACAACAGCGACGAGCCCAAAGAAGGCGCAATTGAGGTTTCCAACCGCAGGCCTAGAGGGCGGCCACCCGGTTCAAAAAACAAGCCGAAGCCGCCGATCTTCGTGACCCGGGACAGCCCTAATGCCCTCCGGAGCCATGTCATGGAGGTGGCGAATGGTACAGATGTGGCTGAAAGCATAGCACAATTTGCTAGAAGGCGGCAAAGAGGTGTTTGTGTTCTTAGTGCGAGTGGCACAGTGACAAACGTGACACTTAGACAACCTTCAGCCCCCGGTGCAGTCATGGCGCTGCACGGCCGGTTTGAGATTCTCTCTCTAACCGGCGCGTTCCTCCCCGGACCGGCCCCGCCCGGCTCGACCGGCCTGACAATATATCTAGCCGGTGGTCAGGGACAGGTTGTGGGTGGGAGTGTTGTGGGTTCACTAGTTGCTGCAGGACCAGTGATGGTGATTGCAGCTACGTTTTCGAATGCTACGTATGAGAGGCTGCCGCTGGAAGATGAAGAAGAAGGGGGTAGCGGAGGAGGACAGGGGCAGCTTGGTGGAGGTGGATCGCCGCCGGCGATTGGCTGTGGTGGTGGGCAGCAGCAACCTGGATTGGGTGATCCATCTTCGATGACTGTTTATAATTTGCCACCAAACTTGCTTCCTAATGGTGGACAGCTGAACCATGATGCATTTGCTTGGAGTCATAGCCGCCCTCCTTACTAGAGGTAAAGATATACATGAGAGAGAGAGAGAGGGCGCTATCTTCCAATATATTGTAAGAGGAGAGAGAGAGAGAGAGAGAGACGATGATGAGATTTAAGGTTTATATCTGTTCATTTCTCTTTCTTTTTGGTCCACTTGACCTTCAGTACAATGTCTGTCCTCCTCCTCCTCCTCTTCTTCTTCTTCTTCTTCTTCTTCTTCTTCTTCTTCTTCTGTATTTTATCAATAAGTAGCTTATTTTCTATGGGTTATACTACTATCTTCTTTTCTTTTGTGTGTGATTAATAAATTGCTAATTTTCTGTAGGTCATACTACTTTCTATGAGTAGCTTCAACTTAAAAGGTAATAATTTTTGTACGCTAACTTAAAATTTACTAGGTTGGGATCTTCACGGATATATTTGGCTTTATTAATTTGCCGAGGAAGAAAAAATAGTAACATAAAAGAGATCTTTATCTTTTATATGTCTAGTGCACAAAAAAAGATAAATAAAACATGGTCTTTCAAATGTCTCAAAATTTTCTCTTTGTCACATACATTGTTTATTATTTTCCTTTTCATTTCTTCTTCTCTTTTAGGCTTCCATCTTTGGTTTTGCTGATCTTCTCCATATGCTTTTTTTTTTCCATATAATATGCTATTTGATTTACGAGAGATTTATTATTCTCTGGATTAAAACTTCTCTCTTAGTAATTCGAGATGTTTAGCTATTGTTCATATTCTCTTTCTTCAAGATGTTCAGCCTTTTCTTTTCTATTTCTCAATCTGATTAAGAGTTTTGTCTGAGGATTTTAAGTTCAAAGATTAAAATTTGGAGTTCTCTTGTTTCTTATATTTGATCCTTCACACAAATCCTAGTTTACTCTACATTTTGAGGCTAAAAAACCAAAGCTTCATACTTTTGATACATTTGATAATGCACTTTTTATAGCCCAAAACAATCTCTTTGCCTTTTTATATGTGAATTAGAGGTGCATTGTAGAAAAATTACAAACCAATTCTAGATTATGTTGCTCAAACCATGTAGTAGGTGTATTCACTTACTCACCAAAAGGAACTAACGACACAATTGAACCAAGATTTGATTTTTAGCTTTTGCAACTGAGAATTCGATCCTCTTTGTCAGTTGGACAATAGATGGCTCCCATAAGGTCCATGAGAGGAGCATCATAATATTTATTTTCTTGATATATTATTTGGAAAATGGTAATTCATGTTAGGGATGAGCATGCAAATATACTGACTCTACATAGATAGCTTCCATTAATGTCTACCGCGTGTAGGTCTAAATTTTGGGATGCAATCTGTTAATGTCACAAGATCCCCTCACAAGGCTATCCTGTGAAAGATGAAAGAGTGTTTGGGCCATATTAATTTGAACTAATTGGATTATTTCAGAAGGGATGATTACATATTCACTGGAGTATATATGGGATATATTATTAGCAGATGCTGAGAGAAAAAAGGCTATCAAAAGGTATGATAGATATCTCATGGAGTACTGTGAAAACGTATACAAGATTTGTGAAAGAGTGATGCTTTATATTCAAGGGTGGCAAAAAAATAACATATCCCTCCCTTAACTGCTGAAAGTATTGGAAAATTCAAAGTGCTGTAAACCACAATTGGCCCATAATTTTTTAAGCTTCCTGCTTGGAACTGAACAATGGTTTGTTTCTCAATTAGCAGATCATCCCAGTAGTATCACTTGAAATAAATGATTAATGAGCCAGTAAAGCCGAGAGAGAGATAGAGAGAGAGAATATATATAAGTAAAGCTTGGTTTAACATTTTCTTAGTATGTTTATGTTTTCGTGCATAAATTAATACTAAAAGCACATCAGAGCGGCTATGTTCCCCCTAGATCCAGCCTTATATATCATAGCAAAATCAGACATATGAGTTGGGTCAAGGGTGACATGCATTTGTCTTTCACTTTACTTTACATCTCTTTTCATTAAACTTGACAGAAAAAACAATGGTTGAATGGCATGTACCATTTTTTTTTTTTTTTTTTTTTTGTCTTTGTCATGAACATTGCGCTCTACGGCATGGATCATGTAGAAGTAACTAAACAATTAGATGTTATAGCAACTTATAAAAAATTAACTAATTAAATGTTTAATGACTAGTGTACAATGTCTACATATGCATCTTAATTATTGGGCAATGGGAAGTACAATCCACTTTTGAATCCAAAACTGAAAACACTTTATGATATAAAAAAAAAAAAAAAAGAGAGAGAAAAACAGTAGTATCATAGAGGCATGAAATATTTAAACTCAAGATTATGAATTTTTATTAGTTTCTAAAAGATTGGTATGTTTTGTGAGACGTAGCATTCTTTGCGCCAGTTTATCTCTATAATAAATAGTTCATGTATACTACTGTCGCCTGTTTCCTAAATTAACCTATTTTTTGTCATGTATTGGCATAAACTTCTTAGACACCAAATCAGCGGCGCAGCTTATTTCTAGGTAAAAAGTTGGCGGAAATAACAATTATTGGAAGCAAAACGTTGCTTTATAAAGTGAGAGAGCAAGGTTTAGCAAGTAGATGTTTAGAGTGGATAATGTCAATCTATATATCACCTATGAGACTTATTAGTGGCACAAAGTGATATGGCCCCGGCAATTTTTTATAGCGAAACCAAGCTGCTTCTCTGACTTTAATTTCTCCGCCATTAACTTTCAAAGTTTTAAACAAACCTCAAAACTAGATCGGCCTCAGACCGATTCCAAATCAATCATCAAGGAGAAATATGGCAAGTTAACCTATTAGAAACGAGACCAATTCTTTGGTTTTTCTATACTTATTACTGGGAAGTTGTTGGAAGCGCTTCTTTCATTTTTAGATGCATTTGAAATTCATAATCTAACAACTTTAATTTTTTTTTTCCTTTTAGTGAAAGGAAATAACTGCATTTCATTCCTATTATAATGGTTGTTGTTGTTGTTTGGTAATCAGAATTAGGTGGAACTCTAGCTTTATATTTGAGAGGGTTATTGGTTCCTTTGAAAAAATAAAGAGTGGCTTCTGTTACCATTAGAGTTGCAATTGCAATTTGCTTGGTCAATAGGGTTTTGATTTGTCTGCACATCACTGTTGGGATTATTTTTAATAGTAAGCAGGTGGTACCTGCCCATTACATTAAACAGCTCAAAAGGTTCAGTCGACCAAGTTGCTAAAGAACAATTTCCATGAATGTTCCCAATCACTTTTTTTTCTATTTTTTTTTTCAATTTTTTCTATGAATTTCCTCGTAGAAATTCATAAAAACCGTGGCATATAAAAGTCGGCCCTCACCCTTCTCTAATAGGGGGCAGTATCCTATTCAAATAAATTTATGTTATAGCCGACGAAAGAGTTTTTTTTCTAATGAATTGCCAAGAATGTTCATAAGAAATAGTTTTCTTCTCCAATTGTTTTTCTGTCAGTTTCTTTGTTTTTTTCTTTTGTGAACACTGCTTCGTCTTCACGTAATTTCTGTGAAAGAAAGAAAAATGATAGAGACTTTTGGGATGTCATCTCTCCACAATATTTTGGTCAATTCATTCCAAACAAATATCGATAAGACAAATATTAGACAGAAAACGAACTTTCATTGCATTTTGCATTTGACACAGAAAAGTGCAAAAAAAAAAAAAAAAACTACAAAAAGAGTTAACTGAACCATACTAGTTTTTCTCTGAGTTTAGTCCCTTCTGATTTTTCTGTATTTGCAAAATGTAATGGCAGATGGTAACACTAGTTCAATGTAATACCACATTGAGCAGATACTAATTTGAAAACATATATTGCAAAGAAGTGAAAATTTATAATATGTTCTACACATGTTGATAGCTAAAAACAAAGAGGTTACAGGAATTCTTCATCTGATTTATGAATAGAACTTCCCAACTATCTGAACAGATAACGATATGTAGAAGCAAATTGGATTTGGATTTCGGCTTCTTAAATTAACTTTGGATTTGGTATGTCAAGCTGCAAGATAGAAATCTTCTACTGAGACTATTAAAGAAAGGAGCTTGCCATTGATTATTCTACCATAAACACCAGATAAAGTTCTTATTATATTAAGAAAAGGCACCTAACACAACTTTGATTTGTTAACACTATTGTCATTGGTGCTCTTAAAAAGGATGTTTTACTTGACACTCAAAGGATCCAAGAGTTTTTGCAACATGGAGGTCCCTCTTCACATGGATTCACATGTCATAGCTAATAAACCCTAATTTATAATTGCTTGCACACAGCATTCCAACAGTAAAGCGGCAATATCAATGGAGCCCGTCCCTTCTCCTTGATTAAAATAATCCTCATCAAAGACTAATCTGCATTTTTTTTTTTTTTTTTTGCACCAGCTGTCTTTTAAAAACCCTAGCTATCTTAAAAAGTCTAAAAGGCCAATTAATTATAAAACATTGAAAGGGAATCCGGAAAACCTGCATTAAGGAAATGTGGACCACATGATAAAGCCTGAATTTACTATGTATTATAAAAGCAAAGTGTTTGATATAATAAACACAAGTAGTGGGAATGATGCATCAGCAGTAGAAATTCAAGAGCTTGTTCACTTTCCAAGCCCTCGATGCTGAAAACTTTATTTGCTGCACGTACCTGCCGTGGAGTACACGTTGTCCTTGGTTGAACAAGGTGCTCTTTGACCTAACTTTCAGAGTGTGGGGCTCCAAGTCTTCGATCATATCGTCCTTCCCCAGTTAAATATGCTTGTTGATAAGAATGCATCATAATCGATCACAGAGTTGAGGACAATTCCATTGTTACTACCTGAGAAAGGATGAAAACATCAGCCACTCACTGGTTCCAATATCTGAATGAAATGGCAACAAATCTCATTCATAACGCAATTTGACATAAATTAGGACAAACTTGGAAATCAGAACTGAAACAAAAGCTGCCATATTTATTAAGACAGAATCAGCAGAACAAACCCTAGCATGTACCTCCAAGTTTTGTAGGTTAATCATCGTGTAAGCATGCAGAATTTTGGCACATGAGGGCATGTTGTTTTCCTTTCTTTTTAAAGCTTCTTCTTTTATAATAACTTGGAAAAAAAAGTAAGCCTTAGCCTGTGAAAATCTGAATCCAATTTAAACGGAATCCTAATTAAGGTTATTCCCGTAAGGCGTCTAGTAAGAACCCTAAAAATTAAACTTTGCACCATAGTTCCCCTAGTATGCCACCGGGCCTCTTGGGTCATCGAAAGGAACAATTTAATAACTAAAATTAGTGGTTTTCTCAAGTTAAAAGCACCTTACTAGTACTTATACACCTCTCAGATGGGGGGAAATAGAGGAAGAGAATGCATTTCATAATTTTGCTTCTCAATGTAGTTGATTGGTGATGACTGCAATTTCAAAGTGAAAAAATAAAAATAAAAAAGACTTTCTATGTTATGATTGTTTTCTTTTATCAACAAGAGAGAATATGAGCTCTAAAACTTAAGCAATACAAGATGGATCATCAATAGGTTACCGTTGCTAATTATCATCATAATCAAAGATAGGAGCATTTGTTTGGGGAACTAATACTATATGCCTTCTAAAAACATGAGATAAAGTCAAACTGCTAATCATTAGAATCCTACATTTTCCTTTGTTCTTTTAATTATATATGTGTGTGTACGAATGTGAGTGTGTATCAGTTGGATTTCTGAGGTTGGACTAGGAAAATTTGAGATCTTAATCTTCTTGCAAATTTTTAAAGAGCTAGTCAGGAGTAAGGAATAAGGTTTATGGTACAAAAGAATATCTGCAGTTATTTGAAAGGAGTGAGTGACACAGAATTGCCATAATCAATCCATTCTATGGCATGAATGCATTAATCAAAGTCCTCTATCCCCTCAATGTGCCTCCTGAGATTATCAAGGATTGGGAAGGAGTTATTGATAACTTTTTATGCAGACAAATTCATTTTCTGTGGTATCTATAACCTGAAAGCCTTTATCAAGGGAAAGAATGGTGCTTTGAAAAGGTAGTGACACCCACTTCCTCAAGGTTCCTAGCCATCTGACATGCACTCTAAACCCCAAAAAAAAAAAAAAAAAAGGCCTCATTTCTGGTTTGATACCATATTATTACTCACCTGCTCTGCCTGAATTGGTACCGAGTGGTGAGGACGGCAAATACTTCAACAGGCTGGGGAACATGATCTGTAACTTCATGTTTCCAAATTAGCCTCATCATTCCACTGTCTACATATAAAATCTCCAACTCAATCGAGCATTAGGCAGCAATACCTTTATTGGATATGGATCATATGACATATTAATACATATTAAGGCATCCACTTAAACCCTCAAATCTTAATTTTCTTACCATTGCCCATTGGCCATCTCCTACTATGGTCTAGAATACTTCTATAATTGAAAGATCATGAAGATGTTCCCAACCGTACCTAGAATTCAGAATTCGATAGTATAGATCTCTTCTGCTTAACAAGCCTGCTTTACTATTTTGCCAATAGAGCTCAATGAAAATCTCAATTATGTTAAAATAACCACAAATCCAGACAACCCCCCTCCTCCTTTTCTTTTCTCTTGTTAAACTACTTCGGTCTTGGCTGTTGTTGTATGCAGTAAAATATTGAAAGGGAAAAAATTTTGAGTACATACGACTTATAGGGTAGCCAAAACATTCATTTAAATTATATTCAAATAAGTTCAATACTTTAAATATTTCAAATGATCTAAATCTCCTTGCATTATGGATTTGATATTTTTGGTAGTTAAAATCATGAATGAAGAAAATATGATCTTTTAACTTCTCATCCTGACTCCTTAATTTTAACTAGTGGGGTTTTTATCTCCCTTAGATGGAAAAATTACAAGAAAAATAGATTTTTCTCAGTCAACTTGATCTTATATGGCCAACAATTTTGGAACACTGTCAATTTCATGAAATTAATATAAAAAAAATGATTTGTTTGGACCCAATATTATGTACTCGTTGCCTTAGAAGAAATAAAAATGATCTTCCAGCTTCTTGATCTTAACTAGTATCATCATCATCCCCCTTTCATTTGAGATGAAAAGAAGGGGAAAAAAAATCCTAAAATTCAGCTATTTTTTAAAATGGCTCAAAACATCAACAGGATAAATACATAAAAGCATTTGCTCAAATTTTGTAAAATAATCATTAGATATATTCATCGTGTAAAATTTATTTTTGCTTCATCCCATGGGTTTTAATAGATGAAATCATAAACACTTTAATAGAAAGCTAATATGTGAATGTTAAAAGTAAGTTAGATAGAAACACAAACTGAGCGGTACGCAATTGCTTTGTCAACTTTGATATCAAGAATTTGATTTTCTTTATCGTTTTGTTGTCACCAATAAAAAGAGGAGAAAAAATAAATAAATTAAGAAAAATGTTATGTCATTTAGAAATTCTAAGCGAACCATATTTCTTGAAATATGGTTAAATAAAAATTAAAAAAAAAGCCTTTCTCGGACAATTCTAATTTTATCAATGGGTAAATCTAAAAAAATGCTTCAGTCAAAACCTTAAGAGCATCAAATAGCTCCAAGAGGATTCACAACATAGGCATTGGTTTCTTGGAGGATTCTAATTATAACATAATAATCATCACTCGATCCTATTCGAAAATGTTAATTATTTCTGAGCAACGCTAATCTTATGTCCATCCTGAATGAACAGAATTCACAAAAATCTAACTCCACGTCTTGGCTATCCGAAAATGCTAATTATTTCTGAATTATGTCTACATTTTTGTGAAAAACCGCATGACTCCACCATATATATATAGATACATATACATATATATATATATATATATATATGAATATACGTAAAAGGTGATGGGAAATCTGCAATTTGAAACTCATTTGCACGGGAAAAAAAATCTAAAAGGGAGTTTAATGATCACCACAGTTATCTTATTGTGTCGTAAAAGTTTAGTAATTAAGGAGAGAATGATGCAATTCAAACCCTATCACTTGTCATCAAAAAGAAATAAACAAATAAATAAATAAAAAGAAGGTTGGAGATATTTAGAGTAAACTAATTTAGACATAAACTAATTCTACAGTTTTTAGAATAACATATTTCACTCTTGTGTTATGTTTGGATCTTGAATTTGTGGAAGAAAATTAAAAGGGAAGGGAAAAGATAAAAGAAGAAAATTAATCGGAAGAAAATAAATTTTATTTTTTTGTTGGGAACTTCATAAGGAAATGAATGGTTATTGGTGAAAAAAATCATTTTATTGAGTATATTTAAGTAATTTTGTTTTTATTTCCTTTGACAATTACAACATCCAAATGTAGTATTGGTAAATCGGATTAAACTGTTGAATCTTAATGAGAATGAAATTGCGTGAATTTAACTTTTATTTAATACATAGATTTGTTAAGAAACTCTAATGCAACAAAAAAAAGGACAAGAGAGGGAAAAAAAAAAGGTGGGCGACCATTTGACAATTCCAATTAAATAGCGGGTTTGGCCTCCAAACCCGGGATGGATCATCCGTTTGTCCTGTTTTAGAATGTTTTATTATTTTTAAGCATTATATGATTAGACTTTGACATATTACATACATACATATATATATAGATATGCATATATACGTATGTGTGGGCAGCTATTAGTATTAGCCATTAGGTATGAAAGTAGATACCTAAAGTTTGACATATATTTTAATATCTAAAACTTAGCAAATGATAGATTATAATTTAATAAATAAAACTTAGCAAATGATAGATTCTTCTTACGACAACTGATGATAACTGGTTGAATTTATTGTGTTTTTGTTTCAAATTAAAACAAGTATCTCACTTTTGTATATATATATATAAAAAATAAAAAAAAAAAAAAGGAATTATACACGATTTTCATGTATATATAATGATAAGTTTGATTATGCGCCCATCATTTCAACACAACAAAACCATTACTTGAGTTCATAATCTTAAGAAAATAATTATAATAAATAATTTAAAAAAAAAGGAAGAAGCTTGCTTAAACCATTTTGCTAAGAGCCTCGAATTTAAAGTTGATTTATTCTCTTTCCTGAAAGAAAATAAACCCCAAATCTCATTTACATCCTTCCTGAATTCCTTAGTTACCTTAAACAATTCATTTTATATGAACATTCATTGCCAAATATGAGAGTAAAATTTGGCATTTCATATTTACCCTTAACCTTGAATATTCTTCGACACGCTTCGACGTGTTGAGATTTTACAATTGAATTGGCCGAGTGTGCATTTGGCAGCATGGATTTACAACTGAAGTGGAATTCAAAAACTGTGAAATTGCATTAACATCAAATTTAATGCCCACTTCCAATTTCATGACACCAAACAAACCCTTAATTGCCCTTCACCAAAGTCCAAACAACAAATAGTTGTTAATAGAAATATATAATTTAAATTTTGCATTGCATATGAATTGCATTACCATCAAATATACAATTTGAAACTTTAACACAGGAAGTACAATAGTTTTTCCTTTCCTTTGTTCACTTTAAATGAGGTGGCAAATACCACAGGAAGATTTTCTTGTCATTTGAAAACAAATCAAAGAGACAACAAACAAAATATTTTCCCTCCCCTTCTCTAACATTTTAATTCATTTTCTCATCATTTCAAGACAATGAAGCATCACAAATTAATTCTTTTCCCTCCCAGTTATCCCATAATCCTGTCTCCTATAACTTCATCCCAAAATTGAACACAGAAGAATAGTTTCTTGCATCTTCCTTTTCCCCAGCTCTTTACAGCTATCAGAGGGACCTCAAAACTAACAATAGTGCAGAGTTCTTCACAGCAAAGTCGTGGTAGAAGAACAAGAGAGCTTTCTTTGTTCAAATGGCACTCCAATTGGGGACATTTGAGGAATACCTTCATATGGACTTCTGGAACTTCCCGTGAACCCATACCCTCCGCATGCTCTTGCCATTCCAACGATTCATAGACTTAACACAACAATATTCAAGCTCAATCTGCATAGAGCACAAGGTAATAATGTCAACCAGTAGTTATAGTGTTTTTAATCTCCATATGGTAGCTAGCAGGAATGAGTTTTACTCAGCAGCAGCCTGACGGTGATAACATCTACCATCCTACATAAACCTCTGACCGACAAAGCTAGATTAACATCACAATGATAGAAGATTAGTACCTCAGTGAAGCCTGCACGCACAAAGAGATCCCTCACGGTATCCAAACAAAAAAAGTAAGAACGAGTTCCATCAGATCTCATGTACTCCCTGAATCCCACTTTTTGGTCTAGCGCAAATCGAAGCATCGTCATGTCATAAAGCCCTGAGTTTTCATCACACTGTTTATAACTTCAGAAGGTTCCAAACGTTTTACAGAAAATAAAGTGGTAACTGAAAAGAATTTCAGGTGTGTCTGATAATTGATGAAGCACCAAAAACTAAAAGTTCCACTGGTCCCTCCTTAAAATGCTTTTGATAGCAGCAATTCGCTAGAAAGAGGACAGTATTTTCAGCTAAAAAATGGAACTTTTAGCCAAGTGGAGGCAAATATTATAAAATTATTGCAGCAAGATAAAAGTCTTCCATGCTACAAAGTCAGTGTAAGAAATTTTCATTTTGAGCAAACAGCCCTAACTAAAATCCTATGCATATACGTACATTTATATACTTTGTAAGTCTAACTGATGATACTGTTTTTGTTGTGCAATTACCATAATCTCTGAATAGAAGCAGGCCACCAGATTTTAGTACAGAGAAACATGCTGCAATTGCTATTGGCATCCTGTGGAGTGGTACCGCCGATAGCGTGAATATCTGACAGTTACAAAATACAAGCACAAAACAAAATCAGGTTTCCCAAAGTCATCATATTCTTTACTTCCGGACATATTTGAGAAGGCAGAAGTTCAGGGTCTTAGGGGGTGTTTGGACCCCAGCTTTTTTAACAACTTATAGTTTAAGCTTATGGCATTTTTTAATTATGTTTGGCTGATCATAAAAAAGTGGCTTAAAAAAGCCGCTTATATCTAATACTATTTTCTAAAAAAGCCATTTGAAAAAGTGGCTTTTAAAAACTAGCTTATAAGCTGCCCATCCAAACACTCCCTAATTTATATTGAATATTCATGCGGGCATATTTAAATAAGTTCTGGATTTCATTTACCAAATAATTAATAGCCTTTGATCTACCAAGGCAACGGGTAGGTTTATCTAACATTAGGTAGTTCTCGAATAATTTAGATTGCAATATTGACAATTATTCAGGCATGTTTATGCATAACACCGCAATCACGATGCATAGTTCTGCAACTAACATATAAAAAAAATAGTAATAATGACTCATTTGGGCAAATATACAAAGTGATGGGCACACAAATAACTCAACTGCCAAAATTAAGGTAGACTGTTGTTTGCCATATTCAGTAATCACAAAAAAGTTTAAACTGCTTTTCAGGCCAATGCACTCAGGCAAAACTCAAGGAAAACATCTTCATGATGATGCCGTATAAGCCCCTCTAACATGCAATCTATATTGGGCAGACCAAGATGGCTTCAAGGTGATGCAGTATGAGCTCCTCAAATATATATTATGGCTTCAACATGATATAAAATTGGACAAAGTAGTTGTCATATGAGTAGTTCTACTACAACTTGGAATTTCATTCAATAACTCATATACAGCATCAAAATATTCAGATTGACATCCTTCAAGAAAGTTGAACGTTTATACTTAAAAGTAACCACAGCTTCTATCCAGATTATGCTGCAACCAGTTCCATTATAACTCCTCAAAGAAAGAAAAATGTAAACGAGCTCCTAAGAGGATATGTAGACCCACTTCACTTGAACAAGGGGCCGACCTATGTGTGGACCAGGGCCCCCCTAGATTTTTGAAATTATGCTTAGGCCCCATCAAGGATCAAAATTTCATTTCAAGAAGTCATTTCGGTTGGCTCGGAAACGAAAACATTTCGAAAACAATTCGGAAATGTTTTGGATGTTTCAGAAACATTTGAAAAGTGACAAATATTAAAATACAATATTTTGTATTTTTCTCAATAAAAATTGTACAACATCTATGAAAAGTTTTAAATTCAGGTTGGCACAACTTATTGTTTTAGCATAAAACATTGCATTTTGATGCATATTTCTATATTATAGTCGTTTTGATGGAAATAGTAGTGTTTCGTTATTCCACTAGTGTTTCGTTTCGGTCTCTTAGGAAACGGAAACGTTTCGGCTGTTTCGATGAAAATAAATGGAAATTTTGGTCCTTGGGCCCCATACATTTTGTATATTTATGACAAAAATTAGTGCTTTGGCCCCCCTTGAGTTTTTGAAATTCTATTTACATCCCATAAATGTTTGAGTATTTAGGCTAAGAATCTGTGTATTAGCCCTAAAAAATTCAAAAAATTTTACCTTAACTCCCCAAAGTTTTAAAAATTTTACCTTGCCCCAACATCTATGAAAAGTTTTAAATTCAGGTTGGCACAACTTATTGTTTTAGCATAAAACATTGCATTTTGATGCATATTTCTATATTATAGTCGTTTTGATGGAAATAGTAGTGTTTCGTTATTCCACTAGTGTTTCGTTTCGGTCTCTTAGGAAACGGAAACGTTTCGGCTGTTTCGATGAAAATAAATGGAAATTTTGGTCCTTGGGCCCCATACATTTTGTATATTTATGACAAAAATTAGTGCTTTGGCCCCCCTTGAGTTTTTGAAATTCTATTTACATCCCATAAATGTTTGAGTATTTAGGCTAAGAATCTGTGTATTAGCCCTAAAAAATTCAAAAAATTTTACCTTAACTCCCCAAAGTTTTAAAAATTTTACCTTGCCCCAACACCCCCCCCCCCCCCCCCCCCCCAAGAAACTTTCTGGGTCTGCCCCTGCCTGAACTTCTAACTTCGCGTTAGTAGACAAATTAACTGCAAAAGGTACTGAAAGAAAGAAAAACTATGAAGTAGCAACTATAAATCTCTCAACAAGATCCTTATGGTACAGAAAGTTAAATGCAGCATACGATTGATCTTTTATTTTGGACTAACAAAAAATCAGATTTATACTCTTTTAAATCCTAAAAGTTCAGATGCCACCACCATACAGAAATGCACGCCGTCTTGCTGAATTCTCTTCTAAAATGACCAACTTGCTAAAAAATTTGCTCTCCTGAGCTAACTAGAAGATTGACCTCAAACTACAACAGCTTCTACTTGGTCAGCCCTCAAACCAATCCTTCCACCGCAACCTTCCCCCCCCCCCCCCCCCCCCCCAAAAAAAAAAAAAAAACCAAAAACACAAAAATCATTCATTTGTTCCCCTTGTTCCTTTACAATAGATCTCCAAACGGCAACAATTATTAGGTTGTTTCATCTAAGAAATTTGATCACATAGTTCGCCAGCTATTGCATCAAGCTTCATCATTTTGGCCACAAAATTGCAAAGATGTTGATTCTCATGAACTCATAATAAATTGTGATAATAGGAGAATATTTATAAAACTCACAATTTTTTTGGGAGAATATTTATAAAATTCTCAATTTTTTAAGCTGAGCTTATAGTGGATTCCTCTATGGATACTCTGCAGGAAATTTTTGCAGACATTAGGGATTCAAAAAGAAATGCTTTTGATCATTCCTGGAGTTGAATACACAATTGAAGAATTGTTTTTAATGCAATCAGTTGGTAAACCTTATGGCCTTTTATTGAAGACTCTGGACACATGAAAAGCTAGTTTCATACATTGCCAATAAAAATCCCAAATCGTTTCCCTTTCATTGGAAAAGTTCGTTGCACCATTTAGAATTATTCTCTTAGGTGAGTAGCAGCTAAGTCAACATTTTTGTCATGAAGCATTAAATAATGAGTAAGATTATTTGTCTATTTATTTTTCCCTCCCTCTCTAGACATGAGATCCAACACTAAAACTTACAGAACCATGTTTTGGTTGGTAAGATTTTTGCCTTAATAAGAGAGATAGAGGGAGAGAGATTTTTCCCCAAACCATAAGCATCACTTAACAAAGCCCCAACCATTTAGAGAACCTTTGGAGTAGGAAGAGAGAATCTTCATCTAGTAGATTGGAACAAGGTTGGCACTAACATGGTTTAGCAGGCAAAAAGTTGGCAAAGTCCTTAGGGCTAAAAGCAATGTGGTTTCTTTACTTTCTTTTACTATTATTATTATTTTCTTAAGCCGATTGCTTTGACTAAACTGAACAGGCCAACTGGTTTCTCAGATGGGAGTAATATAAAAAATAAAAGAATTAAAAAGATGAGAAACTTTCCAAACACTTTCTTTGAGATCAACATTGATCAAGAATCTAATTAAACTGTTATTTATTACCAAATTTATAAATTTAAACACTCCAATTGAGAAGAGTGAATCCGAGTAATAAATAAAACCTCATGACATCAAAAACAAAGTAAAATTGCTACCATGAATAGAACCTGATGATAAAAACAAAGTAAAATTGCTTACAAATTTAAAACCCTCATGTTGAGATTTGAGAAGCATGAACCACAGAAATTGAGAAATCCAGGAAAGAAAGGCATTATAAGACCCTAAATTTTACATTTTTTAAACTTGAAATTCGTTTTAAAAGTGTCACCTTATAATGTTAGAAACTCAGGTTTGAGAGAATCACTAGTTGACATGCATAACAATTGAGTTCAAATTGTACTAAGCATGTGATATGTGGAGGGAGCTGATGGGTATAACAATTTAATGAGGGCAAGGATGGGGAAGACAAAACCAGTCCCTCTTACTAACTGGAGTATCAATTAAAGAGAAGCCACTTAAGATAATGAGCATATCCCTTTCAAACTTAGGTTGTTAGATTTACAATATACACATAAATGGCCAGTTTTCAAGGTGATTTAAGTTCATCTAACACCTAACACAAAATAAAACCTGAAAGGATCAGGTTAACATTTTCTTAAACTAACACTAAACCAAGTCAAACCAAACCAAGAGTGGTTGCATCGTTCGTTCTCCCATTTTTCCGAACCAACTTGCACCCCTCATGAGACTACCGCATGAAACTCATATCATGATGTAACGATGTCAGCAAAAGTACTCTATCCAAAGAAGTGAGATATAGTTCAAAAAATTCAGCATGCAAGCCAAAAAGCAAACAAATACAACATTCAAGTTGCTCCTAGATGCACTTTTACTTTCACTGAAGTAACCTGATTAAGAAGGCCTAAAGATTAGAAAGCTAACATGTGTTCAGAAACATGGTCACTCTTTTAGTGATCCATGGGAAATGGGGGAGAAGGGATCAGATGCAAAGCATTGATGGGATAATCGAGCCAAAAAAAGACCTGAAAAGAAGTACAACTTTTGAAATAAGCACACCAACAATGGGTTATAAAGGTTAACCCTCGTCTAAGGTAGTATCATTGCAGAAAAGGCACTTATGGCATTCCATTAAGTTCTCTGACACACCTTAAATTTCATCAAACACTGCCATGATAGAGGTCCTAAAGCAACAAGGCCAAGACTACATTACTTGCAGTGACATGAAATGTTGAAAAACCATGAATCCAGTGAAGGATATATAATATTTTGTAATTTTATGAAATTAATCACATTTTGGGGATAAATGTGACTAACAAACAGTGGTAAAGAACACGAAGTTTCTGCAAACTTTATTGGTGCCATGCCTTCAATGTCAAAAATTTTAGACCTTCAAAACAAAAATGTGCAGGGCCCTTCATATCAGTTCAAGATGTACGTAGCAACCAATCAAACCACAATTTCTGAAAGAAAGCCAAGAGACATGCAAAAGAACAACCTAGGTCACCTATATTATTTATTTTTTTCCAGAAACCTGAAATTGGTAAGCCAATAATAGCACACAGGACAATGGAAATGTCAAATTCCTTTCGAACAACATATATCTATTGGTGGTCATTAGAGCTCATTAAGATTATAAACAAAATTACCAAACAATTAAATTTGAAGGTAATGACTTAATGTTTCTAAAGAAGCTTTTGGGTTTGCTACCATTCTAAAGTCACAAGAACGGAGGAAAACTAGAGCTTAATCTAAGGGACTCCAAGAAATTCGGGACTGTGACAATAGAAACCACGAGTAATGAAGTATTTTGGAACAATGTTGATGATATCTATGTAACTAAACAAATTTTCTTCCTAGTAAGATTTCGTGATGGCAATCACCCAAAGAAGTTTAATATCTGTGAAAAGTGGTATAACATGCTTTTGTCAAAGTGGGGTGGATTGTGGATTTGATACAGATAAAAATCATTGAGGTCAGAAATAAATGAATACTATCATGCAATTTCTTCAATTTGCAATTATACAGGAATATATCTAATTAGTGCAGCACTACACCCAGATGCATGAGTAGGACTATAGGAGTCTTCACCACTGTTTGGTGAGAAAGAATAGAACAAACACAATTACAAATATCCCCTTTAGCATGGTTTATTTTGTCCAAAGATGACACAGAATAAAAGCAGTGTGTTTAGAACGGTTAACATCTATTCCAGGGGAACGAAAGCCAACACCTCAAACATGAGGTGATTTGTGAAAAAAAAATACAGCATTTTAGCACAGGGCACAATTTCAATACAGAAGAGCTTGCAATGGGCCCATATTTCCATTTCTTTTCTTCTCTCCACTTCCTCTTCATCAAAAAACTGAAGAAAATTTTTTGAAACTTCTCTTTACTTCTATTCACTTTTTGCTCTTTATTTTCTGTTCTCTTTTAGAGGTGAACTAAAATTCTTTGATAATCAAAAGAAGAAAAAAAAACATTAATAAAGCTTTGGAATAATGTTTAACAAGCAATAATTTTACAAAAGCTTGCAACCTTCAAACAAGAGATTTCAATGGATGACAACCACTCAAGCAGATGCCATTTTGACACATGTAATTCACAGGTGAACAGCCAAAAGGTCATAAACTAAAGGGAGTTGAAGTAGCTAAAAAATATTTTCTGAATCATTTATTAATTCCTCATTGAATTATTTGGATAACATATTTCGTTGACGATGTGTTCTAGAAAGAGAGCGAGGAAGGTGGGCTCCAATGTGCGTTATGTGGTGCATTTGGAAAATCCGGAATAGAAGAACTTTTGAGGATTCTTTTTTACCAGTTCATAGTCTTAAGGCCTCTTTATTGCATATTTTTGCTTTTTGGCTTTCCGGGAAGTCTTGCGAGTCTTCTTTCACTTTGTTAGATTTTGTAGTGATCAATATTTAAAGGGGGGCTGTTAATGTTTATGGGAATACATCTTGTGTACTAAGGTGAC
>CM065390.1:23945000-24090000 GCA_033060915.1 Euryodendron excelsum | reverse complement strand
AGATCACACGACCTGCTATAAAGGCACACAAGCTTCACACCACACTGGGAAGCACACCTTATACTCCTACATACCACACTGGCCTAGTTGCTGGTTCTCGTGTCTCACAAGGCCTAGCCACAGGGCACACCATTAAACTTCAACAAGCCTGTCAATTTAGGCATTCAATTTAAGCTTCATACCACACCCCGAAGCTTACCTTACAATTCGGCAAACCACACTGGCCTGGTAGCTGGCTCTCGTGTCATCAAAAGGCCCAGGCACAGGGCACACTATTATAATTCAACAAGCCTCAATTCATCTTTCCCCAAAAATAGAATCATTTAACAGCTATCTCATTTCGAACCAATTCATATATCATATAATTCATAAAGAGATTCAAATCCAAAACATGTTTGACAGGTTCAAGAACATAGAGTTTCATATACTCGAAATATTCAAATTATAATAATTGGAACAGTACCCCTACATGATTATTCGTGTAATTCAGATAGCCTCTATAGGGTTTTCTCAAAACTAGTGCCAATCTGCCAAATTATTTTAAACTCGTCAATTATGGATAAAAGACGTTATTGTCTTGTTTAAATTGGATAAACTCGCCACATTTATAACGTCTATAAGGTTTTCTTAAAACTCAGGCCAATCTTAACAAAAGTATAAAAGACTCCTATTGTCTTGTTTAAATAACTTGTATATGTCAAATGTTCTAAATGTCCTTCTAGCCTCTTTGCAAGGCCACCAGGCACTATTTAATGCCTTTGCATCTCTAATTGTTTTTAAAATACTAAATAATTTCTTATAATTTGTAAAACACTTTAACATTTATTAGTTGGCATTTTACCTTCAAGAAATTTATATTAAGTAATTTTATAATATTTAAAATGATTAATTTCACTTAAATAACGTCATTATTAAACTAAAAACATCTATAAATTCTCAAAAATTACTAATAATTCCCAAAATGACTAAATTAGCTTTTAGACAATGTATTTAGCTCAATTAGCCTCATATCAAGGTTCAAATTATTTTTAAACTCTTAAAAGGGAATTTTAAGCACATTTTAGCTCCGAAAATTCAAAATAATTTTCAAAAACTTGAAAAATTAGACACTTTCCTTCCAAAGTGTTCTAGGAATTTAAATACACCTCCCATATTTTTTAGAACACATTTAGTATTTGTTTCCTTAATTTTACACTAAATAATTCACGAAAAATACCTAGGTCTATCGGATTGAGTCAAGCAATATATCAAAATTTTTCTTTTAATCTAAGGAATATTTTTTAATAAATATGGTTCAAAAATAGTCTAGCACGCACCCCTACGCACAGCCACCCGAGAGTGAGCTTGCACTCACTGCTCATCATCTTCTTCCTCGAGCTCCGCCTGATTTTGACTTAGAAATTTCATATCGCCTTTTCTCCCTTGTTTCTCAACCTTTTTAAGTGATTCTTGTGTCCAAATTGAAGATCTCAAAAAGTTCTGTAACCTATTGCAAACGAAATTCAAAATTAAGGCTATACGGAGTTAGTTTAGTCAGTATACTACCTATCCAAGCAGGTTTTGTGAACTAAATCAATAAAAAGCCTATATTTCTATGGCCATAACTGAAACTACTCATATTTCAAAAAAAAAAAAAAAAAAAAAAAAACGAGGCCAACTTCACTTCCTGACCATCTGAGCACCATGACAAAGTCCTTCGCCTTCTACTACCCGCCCAAAAATGATACCTAGGTGATAGAAGACCCATGAGTTCTCAAGATTTTGAAACTTTGTCAAAAAGTATGGCTATCTAGCCACTTTCCGAAAATTTTCCGACCACAAATCTGATTTATATGCATGCTTATTCTACATAAAAACTTCGGTTTAGGTTCTCACCTTGTGTTAGGACAAGTTTGGAGAGCAAATCCTTTTTTGTTTCATTCTCTTTGCTTCGGCCGAACCCCTCTCTGTGTTTTTTTTTTTTTTCCTTTTCTTTCTTTGTTTTTTCTCTCCTTCTCTTTCACGCCTTTGAGCAGATATTTATCAGCTTATAACTAAGTTCTTTTGTGTTTTAATGCATGTTGGACAAGTGTCCGACATGCAATTACTTTGGGTTTTTTTTTTTTTTTTTTTTTGCTAATTACATTTTTACTCTTGATTTAATTATAGGTGTACGAATTTAATTTGTTTATTTACACAAATAATCTATATTAATTAACTCTCTAAAAAAAAATACTGAATATTACAGCCTACCCTCCTAAAGAAAAGTTTCGTCCTCGAAACTTACATTTACAGTTTGCTTCCCTTCCCAAGTAGCCTCTTCTATACTATGATGTTGCCATAATAATTTGACTAAAGGTATCACTTTGTCTCATAAGACACATTCTTGAGAATCCCTAATTTGAAGTGGCTTATCTTCATAAGTTACATCTTGTATCTCAATATCTTACCACTTTATCACGTGTAGGGTTGGGTATATATTGACATAACATTGACACATGGAACACATTGTGGACATAAGTTACTTCTTGAGGTATATCTAGTTCATAAATTGCTACTCCCACTGGTTGTAAAATTTTGAATGGCCCAATATATCTCGGGATCAATTTTCCTTTCTTTCCAAATTGAATGATTCTCTTTTGTGATATGATTTTTAAGAACACCCAATATCCAACATTGAACTCCAAAGGCCGCCTTCGATGATCAACATAACTTTTCTATCTACTTTGGGTTGTCTGTAATCTTTCACGAATTAGCTTAATCTTTTCTGTTGTTTCTTGTATAATATCTGGTCTATAAAATTTACTTTCCCCAATTTCAAACCAACAATTAGGCGATTA
Source organism: Euryodendron excelsum (assembly GCA_033060915.1). Classification (NCBI taxonomy): domain Eukaryota; kingdom Viridiplantae; phylum Streptophyta; class Magnoliopsida; order Ericales; family Pentaphylacaceae; genus Euryodendron; species Euryodendron excelsum. The sequence continues at coordinate 24,087,181 of CM065390.1, read as the reverse complement.
CATGGTTGACCATACAGTGCTTCATAAGGAGCCATTCCTATGCTTGCTTGATAAATGTCATTATAAGCAAATTCTACTAAGGGCAAATGTTCACTCCAACTTCCTTGAAAATCTAACACAGTCTCGTAGCATGTCTTTCAAGATTTGAATCACTTTTTTTGATTGTCCGTCAATTTGAGGGTAATACGCAGCACTCATATTCAATTCAGTTCCAAAAACTCATTGTAAACTTTACCAAAATTGAGAAACAAATCGTAGTTTTGTATCAAATACTATCGCCATAGGTACTCCATGTAGACGACTAATCTCCTTAATAAAATGAAAAGATTTAGTCATTCGATCCACAATTACCCAAATTGTATCATACCCATGCGACGTTATGGGTAATCTTGTGACAAAGTCCATGGTAATATACTCCTATTTCCATTCTGCAACAAGTAAAAGTTGTAACAGTCCACCCGAACATTTGATGTTCTACTTTAACCTGCTGACACGTTACACATTGCCATATACTTAACGACATCTTTCTTCATTCCCTTGCAATAATAATGTCGCTTCAAATCATGGTACATCTTGATATTTCGGTGTATGGTAAATTTTGACTTATGGCTTTCAGCTAAGATTTCTTCCTTCAAAGTTGCATCATTTATCACAAACAATATGTTCTTATACCTTAGATTCCTATCAGCTCCTATCATCCAATTCATCTCTTTATCACCTCGCTCTACCTCGGCTTTTATTTTTAATGCTTCTGCATCATTTCTTTGAGCTCTCATCACTCGGTCTATTAGAGTAGGTTATACTACAATATTGCACAAAAGACTTTGAGATTCTTATACTTTTACGTATAGGTCAAAATCCTTTAAAGTCTCTAACATTTTTCTTTAGTCCTACATAATATAATTCACTTCTATCTGATTTTTCCTACTCAGTGCATCAACCACTATATTCGTGTTTCCAGGATGATATTGCAAAGTAAAGTCATAATCCTCGGAATATTCTACCCATCTTCTTTGCCTTCAATTAAGATCCTTTTGAGTGGTGATCATAGTCACACAGTTCGTCAATCTGGGGTAACACACCCACACTTGATTCACGAATTTGCGGATTTGTCTCAAATTCAAGAACAGTTCGCGAACTCTTTTCACTAAGTGCACGAATTGAAAAAAAAGAGTGCGCAGATTCAAAAATTGTGCAACAAAAACCATGCAACTGTGGACCCCACGCATTGATTGACCTGCAAACCTAGGTCATTTTAAAATTCAAACTATAGATTTCACACCAGTGAACTTTGACGCGCAGACCCCACTTTTGTGCCGTGAATTGACTTGTGGATCCCACTCCTTTCCTTGCTCTACTTTAAAGTCGTCGTCAAGTTTAACCATCAAATCAATTACAAAGTGAATTTATCATAGATAATAATATTCTATTACATCATCTATTTTTATATGTAGTTTTACACTTATGTTATTATATATGTATATATATTAATATATTATTTAATAGGCACTCTCAAGACACTCTCAATTTTACATATTTTGAAAATTGATGCTCTCACGCACCCGCTCGCGCTCGCGCACACGCTCTATGTAACTTCGGTGATGATATATTTCAGACTTTCTTGATATGAGAAAATTTCAACTTCTCTCCATATAGATAACATCGCCACATTTTTAGCACAAAAATTGCCGTTGCCAATTCGAGGTCATGCATCGAATAGTTCTGCTCATGCTTCTTCAATTGCCTAGACTAATAACCTTTCCATCTTGCATTAAAACACATCCTAAACCCCTATGAGATGCATCAGTGTACACTACATATGGTTTTCCACCATTAGGTAAAGTAAAAACTGCCACTGTGGTCAACCTCTTCTTCAACTCCTAAAACGCTTGTTCACTCTTTTCATTCCACTCAAATTTCCCTCCTCTGGTTAATTGAGTCATTAGGGCTGCAATACTTGAAAATTTTTCTACAAAGCGTCGATAATATCCAACTAACCCTAGAAAACTTCGAATTTCAGCTATTGTCTTTGGCCTCTCCCAATTTTACACAGCTTCAATTTTGATAGATCAATAGCTATCCCTTCTTTCGAAACTACATGTCCTAGGAACTCAACTTTTCGCATCCAAAAGCCACATTTCCTTCTTTCACATACAATTTGTGCTTTTTAAGTGGCTGCAACATTTTTCGCGAGTGTACCTTATGCTCCCCCTCCATCCTGGAGGGTCCATTAGTCAATCCAAACCGCATCACCAAAAATTCATAATGACTATTCTGAGTACGAAAAGCCGTTTTAGGTATGTCTGACTCCTTAACCTTCAACTGATGATATTCTGACCTAAGATCAATTTTAGAAAAATACATTGCTCCCTTGAACTGATCAAACAAATCATCTATTCTAGACGATGGGTACTAGTTTTTTATAGTTACTTTGTTTAACTGCCTATAGCCAATATACAATCTCAAGGTTCCACCTTTCTTTTGAACAAATAACACCGACGCTCTCCATGGTAAAGTACTAGGCCAGATAAAAACTTTATTCAATAATTCTACTAGTTAAAGTTTCAATTCCTTCAATTCAGTTGGTGCCATCCGACAAGGTGCTATATATCTGGGTGTCCTCAGGAAAATCATCAACTATAGGCATTGGATTCACAACTACTTTGCTTTCTCCTGCATCTGTGGCAATATATCCTAGGAAATACCAATAACTACTTGCTTCTGGTTGCCGCTCCTTTGGGTTCATTAGTGCAAATGGTAAACGTGTCCCTTTGTCTCCCACAAACTTAACAATGTCTCCACTCATATACCACAATATTACCGACTTACGATAACAATCCATTATCACATAATGCTTAGCTAACCAATCCATTCCTAATACCTCGTCAAATGCTCTCGGGATCGATTGAGTCTCTTCTTCTTGCAAATTCCACTAACTAGCTAAGGATATGACATGATAAGGACCTATAGACATGGCAATTTTGAAAAAAATTATGGCACCATGTAGGAGGGGCCACACAACAAAAAGGTATATATGTTTGTATAGATACATGAAAAAAATACAACTTAACAATTTTTTTCCATTAGAAGGACATTTATATTTATTACATCAAAATAGTAAATTTTTTTCACATTTTGTATATTGGAAAAGAAATGTGAACAAAAAGTTCTAGTATCTATTTTAAAAAGCTCTATTCACAAATAATTTAAAATTTTAGGCTTTAGAATTCTTAAAATCAAAAAGCCTAAAGATGAGGGATTATTAAGTACAAACTCAAATTGTTTTATTTTAATCATTGGCTCCCAAATCATGTTTCTCAATATTCAATGTATTTCATGTGTCTACGCTATGGACAAATGCACCCCAACTCTCCAAAGCGTGTCTAGTTCTAAAAAGTTTGAAAAAATTAATGAAACACATTTGATTATTGCGTATCTAACACAAAAATGATGCCTCCTTAGAAGTGTCCACACTTCTAGCTTCGTTGGAAAAGCAAACCATATACATCATTTAGAAAGGTAATATTACTTGCAACCAAGGAACAAAATTTCATTTTGCTTCCATGAAAACGACCGAAACGTTTCTATTTCTTAAGGAACCAAAACGAAATGTTAGTGAAATACGAAAATTTCAATAGTTCAACTGACATACTAAAATACACTGAAACGCACCGAAACACTACTCCTTGCTTGTGAGTTGTGGCCATAGTATTTTTTTTTATTATTTTTAGGCCAAACTTTTCAAATATTCATTTAAAAACTACTGCATGAATGAAAAACATAAAGCCTCAAATTATCTTATAATCAAATAATATCAACATTAAGTCGGTCTCATTTTTTTAAAAATAAAACTCAACTCTCCAACTCAATTAATAAATGATTAGTAAAATAACTAAAATTATTTTTCTAAATATTTTTACTACATATTAGCATTTACTCTTCAATACTATCATCTTTTTCTCTAATGCAAATAACTGTAAAACCCTCAAATATGTTCAATTATTAATTTATTAGCTTTAGAAATACACATGGATGAACTTACATTCATGTTTCCAATTTTTTTCTCATTTCTATCCTATCTTGTTTCTAAAACATTTCTTTTTCCAAGCTGACAGAAACAATACACTGAAACAAAATTTTGATCCTTGCTTGCAACTTATATATCCTTTTGTGTTACTAGAACTGGTATCTAACCAAATAAGAAAAAATATACTTTCTAAATGACAACTATACCCATACTCAATATTTTGCAAAGCTTAAAATGTTGCAACTGGTAAATTTAAATAAATAGTTTACTGTTTAAAGAGAAAAAAATTACCCTATAAGCTCTTTTAAAAAACTCCAACCCGGTTTCCATTTTTTGTTCCACTTGAGCTTTTCATTATTATAAGAGAATAAACTAACAAATTTTCTCAAATATTGAATTAAAACCATCAAAAGAGCCAACAGAAATTTTCACAGACGTCACACCTGATTGAAAAAATTAGACTTGACAAGGGGGAAAGAAAAAGCCTTAAATAATACACCAAATTAAAGGATTGGAAAACTATCAAGACGAAAAATCATTCTTTTGCCTGATAAGTGAAAGAAAGTAGATTAAGCACAATCGAGATGTGTACAACCGAACAATACTAGTGACCAAATTCAAACAAGATGTTAAAAATCAAAACACCTGTTAGCCAAAAAAAAAAGGCTTACTTGGGGTCACTTGATGTACGCTCCAAAGCGTCATCCAAACTGAAAATGAGAAATGACTTTATGCAATATAGGAAGAATATAGTTAGAGACAAAAGAATTTCTACCCTCAATGCAATATAGGAAGAATGAGTTCATAACAAAGAACTTCGTTATTAAATCATCTAAACAAAGAACTCCGTTATTAAATCATCTAAAATGTCCACAGATCTTGGACTTGCTTAGAAACCCAAGACACTTCTTAAAATGCCATCAAAAAACAAAGGAAACCTTCATAAGCTACAAAACAATATATCCATTTTCAAACAAACAAGGGAAAATCAAATGCCAACAATGCATTAAGCCTAATTTTTGGAAAACTAGCCGCATACCAAGGTAACAAAATCCACCCCACCAAGGCAGCATTTACGTTCCTTCAAAGAAGAAAGATCATTTAAACCAGCCCCTCTCTTGTCTTTAACATCTGCAAGAGTAGACAAAATCAGCTAAGTTCCCGGTGATAGATCACACAAAATTAAGGAGCATACAAGGCAATGGATAAAGTAACTACCTGAAACGCAAATGTCCTGCTTTTGCATAATAACTTCCCTGCAGTGGTCACAGGCCAACCACTTCGGAAACCCACTAATAGAAAAATCACAAGGGAATGGATGGAAGCGATGTTTTACTGAGACTAACTCAGCAGCACCTATCATTTCTTCAGCCCTTTTAAGAGCCTCAATGCTACAATCGCAAGTGTATACGCTAATGCTCTCTTTGCCACTAGAACCAAAAATGTTAAGAAAAAAAAATTATAGGTCAAGCATATGGCCAGAAGAATCTGGAACTCTGAATTAATCTCTACAAGTACACAAGCTAGTCAAGATTGCAAATATTTACTTTTAATAAAAACTGTTCAAGGAACAAAAGAAATAGATTCAAATGATCAACCCCAAAGCCTTGAAAAGGGACATATGACACCACTGCTCAAGCAGGGTACTTATCTATTATCTATTCTTCCAAAGATGTCATTCCTCTATCTGCCAACAAAAACAACTTATTCCAAACTGCCATGCATGAGAAACCGGCAAGTCCAAGCAACCACAGGAAATTTAAGAGCAGATGACTTCAAACTTTGAAAGATTGATTTTCTTTTTCTTCACTTTCCCAATCAATAGGTGCAGGCCATAACCTACCAGTAGAAAAGAGAGCCCAATTGGGAAAACGTCTCTCAACTCCATCAAAAACCTCAACAACTCTGCCTTCGTAGCATCCTCTCACCTACCAATTTTAGAGAATTTCAAATATGATATGACCCAACTGGTCTCTAAAAGTGCCCCCAAGCCCGCTTACGTGGGGGTGCAAGAGAAAAATCATCACAAACAATAAAGGGAAGGCTGGGGAAATAGGTGCAAGGGGTGTTTAACTATGACTAGGGATGTGTACTCTTGAATCACAACCTATTCCTCTTATCAAAAAAAATTAAATATTCAATACCTTTCATATGACTCTACAACATGAATTTTCCACATCAACATTGCAAGCTAAGTGCACTGCTGGACGCTTTTATTTTTCTTTTGGGTGTTTTTTTTTTTTTTTTTTTTTTTTTTTTGGGGGGGGGGGGGCCGTTTGGGAGAGGGAGACAAGCCTGCTTTGGACAAACCCAGTAAGGGATATAAAGTATGAACTCGCACTATTCCAATGCTAGGCTAAACCCAATAGCCTCCAGGGAGGAGCTAAGCCAGCATAGCATTAATAATCTGAAATTTTTTTCTAAAAGACCTGTTTCAAATAGAATAGATATCAAAACATACATAGTTACGACCATATTGTGGAGAAATCCACATAGAAAGAGGGTACTTTAAAGGCATGCATTGTCCACGGCAAGCCACCTTAGCTTCCAAACTCTAAAAAGAGACGTCTATGTTTAAACCTCCTCAGATGATTTATGCAAGCAGGAAACCATTTTACAACTATAAACTCTAAACACACATCTCAAAACTTGTGCTTATGGAATCTCCATTGAGAACGAAAATTAGCGTGATCCTATGTTACCTAGAACTCAGATTATTCGGGTACGTGTAATGGGAACGGAAACAGAAAAGGGGGTACACCACATGTTCTAATATGTGGTACGCTAGGAGTAGACTTGTATAATTTACACTATTAGAATTAAGGTACTTTTAGAACAATTTTATTTAACAATTAGACATTTAATGAAATATAATCTATGTTTTTTCAAATTAATAATCTAAAAACAAATACTAGGAGTATTATGGCCCCTTTTTTTTTTTTTGCATATTGTTACGCTAAAATTCTATTCTCCCTCCATTTTGGTTCATTATATTTGATTCTTTTCCCTCATCAAGGGACCTTCAAAGAAATAGAAAGAAATAGATAGGAAAAAAATTTGGAATCGCTTTTGATAGCTAAATTCAACGTTTTCGAACGCTAGTGTACCATGTTTCGAAACGTTGTTCCAAAAATGTAAATTGCTAGGGTGGTAGAGTATTATGGTAAAACAAGTGTGATCCTATAACTCGAATCACCACGTAGAATAAAACTAGAAGTAGACTTTGCAGGCAGAACCAAAAGCTGTGTTTCACCAGCCATTGGCAATTAATACAAGTTGGGAACACTTAAGAAATATCGTACAGTCTAAGTCTTCATTCAAGAATGAATGATGACTTCTAAACACGTGACAGTAATATGAATTGAAAAGAACAACCTGGTTCTACAAGAAATTTGTCTTAATAAACTCCTTTAAATGTGCACCCCTTAGGTCTCGTATGGAAAAAACTATATCATGCTCTGATGTTTATGATCTGAAAATTCATCTTTGACACAGTTTCTTAGCCCCACTAAAATATAGTCAAGCTTTTCCCATGCTTCGCTCTTAACGTCACCATTCTCTCTATATTAAATCATGAGAGAAGGAGACATCTATGATGAACATTAGACTATCCATATTTTATGGGAAAGCCAACCAATATTACTCCTATCCAACTCTTGATTATGATTCCAATAAAGAAAATAAATAGCAGCGGAAAAAAGTTGCTACCTCTTTTCTAACCCACCTAGCAAAAGAACTACTGTTGGTTATCCAATTCTCACTCCTGCATACCAAAGAACAAAATTTCCATTTGTTTTCATTGAAACAACCGAAACGTTTCCGTTTCCTAAGAGACCGAAACGAAACACTAGTGGAATAACGAAACACTACTATTTCCATCAAAACGACTATAATATAGAAAAATGCATCAAAATGCAATGCTATATGCTAAAATAATAAGTTATGCCAACCTAAATTTAAAACTTCTCATAGATGTACAATTTTTATTGAGAAAAATACAAAATATTGTATTTTAATATTTGTCACTTTTCAAATGTTTCTGAAACATCCAAAACATTTCCGAATTATTTCCGAAACGTTTCCATTTCCGAGCCAACCGGGATGACCTCTCGAAACGAAATTTTGATCCTTGTTGAATACTCATTTTTAGCCACTACATCACTGCGTTATCAATTAATGTATGTTAGTCATTAGTCCTCTTAGAAGGCTTGAAAGTTAACATTGATGTATTTTGATGGTTTTATTCTTTTCTTTCTCTCTTAACTCTTGGAACTTTTCACTCGTCTTGCTTTTCTCTCTTTATTCAAACATCTCCCTAAACTTGTCTAATGCTTTTCCTAATTTTTCTCTTTCTTCTCAGACTCTTCTCGCTTTCTGTCTCTTATCCATCCTTATCTTGCTCCATTTTTTGGAATATTCCTCTTCTCTCCTTCTCTGCTTGTCTCCCATCTTCCCTCTCATTCGCTTTCTTTCTTCTTTATGTCACAATGAGCAAATATTTCCTAGCTTCAAGAACCCCAGCACAAGTAGCATAAGTTTTTAATAGGATTTGTAAGTCTACGAACTGCTTGAAGAATTCAAAAAGAATCTAAGCAGAGATTCATTGCGGGAGCACCAGTACATAAGATCGAGGATTAGGAAGAACCTCGCAGTGTCAAAGATTTTTGCAGATTTTCATCAAGATTAGCATAGCTGCTAAATCCTCTCGTTTCTCTCCACCGGCTTCTCATCATTGTCACCCACTCTCTTTTTTATTTATCTCGCATTGAGGAATTATATTTTCCTATTTTGGGAAACCTAGCGCAGGTTGCGTCATTAAAGCGAGAAACCAAAGTTCGTTCTAAAATAGGAGGAACCTGAACTTTGATATCCCCTTTGGTTTGCAAACATCTACTTCTAAATTAAATCCTAGGTTCAGCTTATGACATCACAAACAGTGGTTCGAATGAAGGATTGTACAAATAAGTGAATCTTGGAAATAGTATATGTAGTTCAAATGAGAGAGCCCATAGACTAGTACAACCTTAAGCTTTAGAGTATCTCAAGGAGTACAATAGTTCAAAAGAATTACTTCAAGAATTGAAAATTCATAACATCGGTGCCAGACATTAAGTTCAACATTAGGAAATTCTAAGAATTACCGTAATATTGGTAGAATGGTACTTCCATTACCACATCCCACCTCCAAAACCTTTGAATATTCATCACAAGACAATAGTTCAGGAAACTCCCTCAACAAATATCGTCTTTCCTGCAACCAACAATCAAAGTTCAACATTAGACATGCAAAAAGTTCAAACAAAGTTACAAAAGTAAATGAAATAGAAGGATCAGCTTCCATATAATTCAAGAACACCATTAACGATTGTATGTATCTATCAAGCATGTCAAAGTGCCAGTGCATAGATAGAAATCAATTTGATGCATATGTTTCATTTTTGGTTTCTGGGAATTTTGGTTTGCTCCCATTGATTTCATAGGAAAGCTTGGTTTTATAGATGGGTTCTAGTTTTCTTTGTACCCTTCTAGCTCTTTTTGTGAATAATATTGAGTTACTTAAAAGAAATAAGTGCACGTATCATGAATATTTAAAAGAAGTTCAATTAATTAACATTCAGATATGTACCTAGAAAATAAGCTTAAACAACACATAAATATCAACTAAGTAAGAAGGGACAACTAAGAAGCCCAAGTTAATCTCAAAGTCTAAAATCCGTCAGAGCAGACTAGAAGCACCACGTGGAGCTTGCTGAGTCAACTTTTTTTTTTTTAAAGTCAAATAAAGAAACCAGTTACTATTAGATTTACCCATATCAACGAACAGATTTTCCATTTGTTTCCATCAAAATAGCCGAAATGTTTCTATTTCCTAAGAGACCAAAACGGAACATTAGTTGAATAACGAAAATCTGGTGTTTCAATCAAAACATACCGGAATATAGAGAAATGCACCAAAACACAACGCTCTTTACCAAAACAATAACTTGTGTCCACATAAATTTAGAACTTTTAAATGTTGTACAATTTTTATTAAGAAAATACAAAGATTTTAGTTTATTTATCACTTCAAAAATATTTCAGAAACATCCCGAAACATTTTAGAAAGGTTTCCAAAATGTTTCTGTTTGTTTCAATCAAAACATCACACCAAAACGAAAATTTGATCCTTGCCAATATGCTCTTCTAATATGATGAGAAAAGAAACAGAAAAAAGAAAAAACATTTGAATTTTACTTTTATCTTTCTTTGGGATACAACAGAACAAGAACCTTGACTTTGTCACATATATTGGCACCATTTGGATTGTTCTCTAAAGGTATCAATTTTGTAAAAGCAAAAATCTCTTCTCCATCTTTTCTCTTAAATTCAAGATAAATACTTCTGAAATGCCTATGCAACAGTACCTTAGTTAAGTTATTTTTCCTTTGGGATTTTCTAGAACCAAAATAATGTAAAAGTTACGGCCCTAATATTTAGGCAGCTAACATGAAGCTTTCTTGATATCATGAGAAAATAAATAGATTTTACTAACCTTGTATGGAATACAAGGATAAAGATTTGCAACTACTCTGAACCTAACCAACACAATAGTGGCATGCTCATTATCAATCCTATACTGAAACCATAGTCTCCATTGACTCAAGGTTGTGCAATAGTTTGGATTGAGCTGACCCTGAAATCAGTATCAAAACCATAATTTTGTAGCATTCTAGCATCCTAAGGGGTCATATTGATGGACCATGTAAGCTGTAGCATCAATTATCTCCATAAGGACAAGTACTGCAGAAATCCATACCCTCAGCCACACTGATGAATGCATATGCATAACATTCTATCAAGCCAATAATATAGCTAACGAGGCAAACTATAAACAGAACTAAATACAATGCTAATATGTTTGCCATAAGACTCTGGCTGATTTCAATAATTGAAGACACAATTCGTCCATCCACGTACATCTTGAATGTTGATAGTCTATATTGCAATAGTCACATGAAAACAAGCCAAAAAACTTTTTTTTCAAAGCCACTTCGATACCTACCACATACACAAAGCATTAATTTGCTTCGACAGATGCTGGGCATGGGAGTGATATTTTTCTTCTTTTCCAATATTTCCTTTTCGGGCATTTAACTAGTTTTTCAAAAAGACTGGCCCTCTCACATACCTCAGCTTCACTCTTCCAGTTTTGTTGCTGATACCGTTTCTGGCACTTTAAATCAGGAAAGAGTCCATTCACTTTAATTTTATGTACTAAGTTCTGAATCTCTTAGCTCTTTCAAGTCTCAACTCTCAAATAGGACTATCAGTGATTTCATATAACTTAAACTTATGTCCATGCTATTGTACCATCAACTAATTCATTGTAGTTCTCACCCAAAAAAATAAATAAATAAATCATTGGAGAGCGTAAAGTTGTTTTCACACCATTCTTTACATATCTTCAAAATCACAACTATACATCCATCAAACCACAAGTCCCTCCCTTTCCTCTTCATCTTCAAAATCAACTCACAAATACTCTCTCTCTCTCTCTCTCTCTCTCTCTCTCTCTCTCTCTCTCTCTCTCTCTCTCGTTTAGTCTTATATGGATTTTTACCTAATCAACATAGAAGGTCTATATTTAGGCCGTGAAATTACTGCATAAACCACAGTCAATTTTAACAGAGGTCATTATTAGTCAATACCAAACAATTTGTAAAGAAACAAAGGCTTAAAATTGGAGTTCAACAAAGTCAAAAGTTCAATATTAACTTTTTCTTGTTAGACTCTATTTATATTCAATCACATAAGGTGTGAATGTACTACATAAATCAAGCTTAGATAAATTTCGCAGCAGATGCTTCTACAGACTCAAACCTCCAGGATTGAAGTTTTCTCTGCCTCTGTGCAAAAAAATCAAAGCACAAGCAGGGGTGGAACCGTGTGTAAACCAAGAGGCGCTCAAGCCCCCCTGAGTTTTTGAAATTCTGTTTAGGTCCTGTAATTTCTTGAATGTTTATCGTAAGAAATAGTGTATTGGCCCCAAAACTTTACCTTGACACCCCAAAATTGAAGTATTTTTATCTTAGCGCCCCCCCCGGGGGCCGAAAAAAAAATCCGTGGGTCCACCACTGAGCACTAGTAATGTAGGGGAGAATTCAGCAGTGTAATAATCTGTTGAATTAATTCAAGTTAGATCTTAATATGGTTTTTTCCCATAAGTAAGATTCCATCTCTTATCGTTTGTCCCCCCCCCCCCCCCCCCAACAAAAAAAAAAAAAAAAAAATGGAGAGAGAGAGAGACAAATCTCAGGAATCAGTGTTCCTTGAGTGGCTGATATCTATTTTAGTTTTCTAGTTTAGCTGAATAATGAAAACAAGAAAAAGAAGTTTCACAAAAATGGTACAGCCGAATCAATCTTTGATTGGGGTTCATTGCATTCAAATTCAAGACTATATTTCCAACAAAACAACAAAACCCCATGTAGGTACAAGCATTTCCGTGTACAAAGACGCAAATACAGTTGCATACGCAACCATACATAAACATGTATAAATTTGAGTCTTTGTGCACATGTAATATGTATCAGTGAGTACAGAGAAAGAGGGTGAACCTTAAAGAATTTTCCGGTTGAGTGACGAGTGTGAAACTCGTTCCATGCCTCCGAATCTTGGGAAGGAGATGACCCAGAAAGAGATTGAGAGGAAGAAGGATTGGTATGGCCATCATCGAGAGGTAGCAAGTGGTAGCGAAAAGAGGGATCACTTTCGATCTCTTGCCTGAGTTGGTCCCAGTCGAAATCCTTGGAGTGGTACTCGGCTTCTTTGCTCATGTTTGTGTTACTGTTTTTGGTTCAAATCGTGAGGTGATTGGAGGGCAATGGAACTTGCGCGCAGGCTGGCTTGGGTTTATTCGAACAAGCCTTTTTACACTTTCCGGATGGAGAGGAGTTTAGGGATCCAAACCTGTTTGGAACTTTAGAAGGCAAGGCAGGGCAAAATAATTATTTTTTTTCTTCCCCACCCGTTTGATTGAGAAAAACAAGGGAACGGGAAAAAGAAAAAAAAAAAAAAACAAGGGAAAATAATGACACTATCTTTTCATCTTTCTTTTCTCTTTTCTTTTAATTTTAAATAATAAAAAAATATTTCTCTTTTATTTTCCTCCTATATTCTTTGTAAAACCAAACAAGGAAAGTACATTTTCTCTACCATTTCTCTTTTGCTTACTTTTTGTCCTTTGTCTTTTTTAACCATTCACAAGTTTCAAACAAGAAAAGGGAAGTAAGGGAAGCGGCATATCTCTTATCTTTGTTTGGTTAACCAATAGCAATAGGAAATATAGACTAACTTTTAATACCTCTTGTTTGTTTCAAAATAATTAACAAGAAAAATACTATTCTTCCATAAAATTTATTGAGAAAATTCTATTGGTATGACAATGGTATTTTTTGTAATTAAGAATCGTAATGATAGATGTCTTGTTTTAAAGTAAAAAATATCATTCAACTACATTATTCTATACAAAAACTTTATATAGATTTTCTGGTTGTATATCATTATTTAATTACAAAAAGAGAGTTTGAACCAAAATTAGATGGCCCTCTGTGGTTAAAAAATAAACACATAACTCTCATGTGGTTTGAACTTATCTATAAAATAGATGAAAATCGCTAAATTTAACAAAAATTTTGTTATAAGAGTATTTTTGTTATTTTATCTTATCAAATTAGAACTTCAAAAAGATAATTTAGCCCTTTTATGACAAAATAAAGGGTTGTCTTTCGAGAAATTTGTTTTTTGTTATTTCACCAAATTGCCTTTTTGATGTTCTAATTTGAAGATATAAAATAAAAAAAATAGCCTTATGATAGAATTTCTATTAAATCTAACAATTTTTATGTATTTTGCAAATAAGTCCAAATCATAAGAGATCATGTGTTTACTTTTAAATCAGAAATCATTTAATTTTAGCTCCAGCCCCAAGAGGATAAAGTGTATTTACTTTAAAAAAAAAAAAAAAAAAGGCGTATAAAGCATTTTTACTATATTATATATATATATATATATATCCTAGGCAAAAAACTTAGTTTTTTTGTCATGAATTGATAGGTATAATTAGTATTTAGAATAAAACATTATAACGCACGACAATTTTTCTCTATTTCCTCCCAAACTTAGAACGGAAAGTACTCAAAATGTGAGTCTCTTTCTTTTCACTTTCTCTTCCCTCCTTAAAAATTATCCAAACAAGATATTAACACCTTTTTTCTTCCAAATCCTGCACTTCTACTCCAGGCCTCTCAATCCAGAGTATTTAAGGTTTGTTGAAAAGAATAAGGCTGCTTTTTGTTTGCAGATGAGATCAGAGGGGATCACTAACATTTTTGATAAAGAACCCATGAAAACAGAGGCTACTATAACAAATTTTGAATTTCTTACATAGCTAGAGGAGGAAAAAAGGAGTTCGAAAGGTTCCCTCTTGGATGCCAAAGGTCAAGCCAATAGCCTAGATGAGCTATCACCAATCAAGGTTTTGATACAATTTACTTATGGTCTTATCTTATTGCTAGGCCTTTATATACTGCACTATATACTTAGTGCAGCTTACATGGTTTGACTGAGTTGAGGCTAGTCCTGTCATGGAGGTTTATAGTTAGGTCCTTTAGGTCATCAGCTAGCTCTTTGAGGTATGTCTACCATTTTTATACTATAGTTTCTACAAATCTCCATTGTACTTCTTGTAAAGAAAAGGAAGATTTTCTTTTTTACAAAGGAAAAAGCACGAGTAAACTAACTGAGTAGACTAAGAGCAACTCCAACCAGCTCTTCAAACTCATATTGTTAGCTATTATACAGATCTTCTTATTTTTCTGCTCCAATGAGCTATGTATCCCGCTCGCCAAAATAGAGTTTGCTACTTTCACTCGCTAAATGTAACAAGTCTTCACCCACTCGCCATTTGTAATAGTAATATGAGGTGGCTCTCCCTCTCTCTTCTTTGGCACCTTTTCTCAATTATAGGGCACACAAAGTTTCTTCTCACAGCCTACAGGTATGAAATGGCTCTCTCTCTTCCCTACCTCTTCCATTCTCACCCTCCCAACTTCTGAACCAACCCCCTTCCCTCCGCTCCTGAACCTTCTCCTTCCCCCACCGTTTCCCTCCCCTCTCACTTGAAAACCCTTTTTCACCCGCTTGATTTGGGTTTATTTTTCTCTCTCGAAATTATGCTATTTGTTTTTGTCTGGTTTATATTATCAAACAGATTTGTTTTCTATTTATTTCATATTCCCATTTCTTCCTTTGCTTTCTGCATCTACTAAATAAACAAGATTTGCTGTATTTTTTTTTTTTTATTGATGTGAACTGTTAATGGTCCATGAATTGTGAATTGTGAATTGTGTAATTGTCCATGTCATCATTTTATGTCATCACTGTGTTGATGTTGTATTGCCATGGCAAGCCACATACCATTTTTTTATTAAAAATATTATATCTAGTTGGAATGGTTAGCTAAAATAAAGAGTAGCATTGGAGTTGTTTTCAAAAAGTTGCTCTTCAAAATAGAGAGTGTATTTGTTTATTATATTTTGGCTCTCTAAAATTAAGAGCAGGGTTGGAGATACACTAGATACTATATTGGCCACCAAAAAGTAGAGACCAAGTATGTTTTGGATTCAAAACCATTAAGGTTAATTACACTTTTGCGTCCTTATACTTTACACTAAATCCCACATTAGGAATTTCACTTTCAATTATAACAATTAAGTCCCTTACATTTTTAATTTGTTGCAATGTCAACCTTTTATTTGGAAAATAGATAGAAAATTTGCATGTGATAACCACATAGCCTTTTTTAAGGGATAGATATGTAAAATCTAACCCGTTTCCATTCTAAAAGATCATACGTATCGCACGAGTTGAATTGGGAGTTTTTACATGAAGCTTAATTATATTATATATATCACAAAGTTGATTATACTCATAATTTTGGAGTAATTGGACAGAAATTTGTGGTAAATTATTAAGAAAAAACATGATTTTACTTCTTTACCCCTTGAAAAAGGCAACGTGTTTGTCATATGTGAATTTTTTGTTTATTTTTTAAATAAAAGTTAGCATAAGATTGACATTGCAACAAATTAAAATTGTAAAGAGTGAATTGTTACAATTGAAAGTAAAAATTCTGAGATAGAATTTGATGTAAAGTGTAAGGGTGCAAAATGTAATTAACCTGAACCATTATTATCAAATAAAGAAGCAATTTAATTGCTAGATATGTGGGTTTTTTCTGTGTGTGTCTGTGTGTGTGTTTTAATTATATGTATTTTTTACTGAAGCACCCCATTTTGATCCTCCTCAATTAAAAGTTATTACTAGGTCAACAGTATAGTTTTTCTCCAAAGAACTAAAGTATTAGTTGCTAGCTAGTGAAAGGTATTTTATCAGATTTTAGTTTTAACTTTTGGGTTTTACGGGCATTTTTTCAACTAACATTCTATTTCTTTTAACCTTTTTTGGATTAGTTTTGGCTAGCTTTTGTTTTTATATTAAAAGTCAAGACTAAAAACTAGTAAAATGTTAGAAGTGAAATCCAAAAGCCCGTAAAAAGTTACATTCAAATAAGGCTTTCTTGTTCAGAACTTGAGGAAGTGAAGGAAGTGGGAAAGAAACATTTAAATTTTCTTTCTTTAAATTTTTTTCCCTTCCCTCCAAAACTAGAAACCAGAGGAACAAAGGAAAATAATTGTTTTTTCCTTTCTTTCCTATTCTTTCCTCAAGTTTCAAACATGATGTAAAATAAAGCTAAGATATCCATCAATGGGGAAAACTCTGGTTAGAGAAATAAAATTTTGAGCAATTCAAACTTACCCCACCTGCCAAACTTTAGCCTTGTATCTTGATCTTTCTTTTTCATTCAAAGTTGGTCCCAAGTAAGTGTGAAGGCAAAAGAATTCAAGCCTTGATGATCATTTCAGTCACCTACCAAAGTATCATAATCAAGCTAAATGTCGACTGTGATTGTGAGTGTTAGCCTCATGGTTATTCAATTGATTTTATTATATGATTTTAATGATAACATATTTTGGTATTTGATTGATAAATGTTTATTAAATTATTATGATTTTTTGAATATGTTTAATCTTGATTTTAGTTGTGTTATTATGTAGTATTACAGATTAAATTATAAGGAGTAGTTAATGCAACTCACATGGAAAATCTAGCACAACCAAAATCTTGATGAAGCATCTATGTGGATTTTGGAATTTAAATGTAAGTTTATTTCGAGAAAATTTCTAGAGGACATTTAAATTTGAATTCAAATATATGTTGGAAATCAAGTATGTAAACTATATTACAATTAAATGCAAGATCATGTTGAATCAATATTTTAAAGAAACTTGATTCAATAGATAAATCAGAGGGTATAATTTCCTTCCATACACACTTAATAATACTATATCTAGGAGATACAGTCATTAATCTTCAAATATTAATGAAATTTTGTATTTTCGGGTTTGAAGATTTATTGGTATGAAATATAGCACAAGTATGAAAGGTTTGGTCAATCATTGAATTTTCCAACAAGATTCAAGAGTGCCTATAGCTAGAAATATTATGGAGATATTCTGGAGAGCCTTAGGTCATTAAATAAAGAGACTTGGTCAAGCTTCAAGCATTAAAAATTGCTTGAGATATTTTTAGTATGTACATAATTTTTTGTTGGCCCAAAGATGCAACCCAAGAGGGAGGGTAAATTGAGTTTTTCAAAATAAATCACAAAGTAATGCAATTAAAATCAAGTTAAGCAATAGAACAATGAATCAAAGTGTGTGTGTGTGTGTGTGTGTGTGTGAACCAATAGTGCAATAGCAAGCAAGAAAAATAAAGCAAGCAAAAATAGAGCACATAAATAACACCAAGATTATCAAGGTTCAGCCACAACGTGTGACCTATGTCCTTACTCTCAAGTTCACTTTGAAAGCCTTCCACTATGCAAAAACAGATTATACAGTAGGTGCTAGTTTTTCCAAGTGTCTAACTCACTTTTTACAATAGTTCTTCCTAAGCTCTAATTCTTCTAAGTGATTTTTTCTAAGCTTTACTCAAACTTACAAGTGTTTTCCCAAGGACACTCAACCTTACAAACCCTTACAAATGAAATGAATAAGGACTACACAAAGTATAACTCTCTTAAAGAGTAGTTATGGAAGTGAAAGATCAGTAAATGCCCCAAATTTCTAGCAAAGAGAATGTTTCTGATACGATTCAGAAATTTTAGCTCTCAATCACATGTATACCTCTTGAATCTCTCGTATTCTTCTTGCATAAATGCTATGGGAGTCTTGGTTTTATAGTTTTGCATTCAATATGGACGTTGAAGGTGGTTGGAGAAGTATTTAATGCAAGATCAGTCAAACAGAATGTTTAAAAAAGTAGTCATTACAAGCAATGTGTCAACCCTTTTTCTACATGTGTTGACCCTTTTTGTTTTGTCTTCAGTTTCTTAGCAATCTGCCTCAATGTGTCGACCCATTTAGGAAATGTGTCAACCCTTTTGTGTTGGTTATCAAAACTTAGTCCTAATCTGTCAACCCCTTTGGAATGAGGAATCGACTCTTTTAGACCTTCTCCAAAACTTCTAATCTAGATCAACGTGTTGACCTTTTTAATAGAGGGGTCAACCTCTTTCCCTTTGCCAGATTCTAATTCAGCTCACTATCTCAATGTGTTGACTCTTCGGAAGCATGTATCGACCTTTTTTCCTCAGAGACTTTAGCTTTGCAAGACTTTTTCAATTCTTTATAGAACTTTTCTTCAAGGATCATCAACTTGGGACTTTTGAGGCTTGGGACATCTTCTCCAAGGCATGTAGATACTCAAGAAAATTTTCAAAAACCATGGCTTCAAACATTCTTCTAAGTCTTTATTCAAATGCTCAGAAAAGCTTCCAAGACTTGTGAACACCTTCACCTAATTTTTGTTTTCTTTAAACACCTTCAATCTTTTCGAGATGAAATTATTCCAATTTGATTAGTTGCAGAGTTCTTTAATTAACATCACTTCTTCCATTGATCCAAGATTTTATTAAATTTTTATGAAAGCTTTCAAGACCCATGAAATGATTTTTTCGTATCATTTCATCGTGCTCTTCCATTCTTCATTCCTTCTTAACAAGACTCAACATATAATTAATGTAATGTGTGTTAATTGTCAACCTTCAAGTCATTTAAAAATAAAGCAAATCTACACACTTAATTAGGATTATTAGACAACTTAACACATAGTTTTGTGATCATCAAAATCAAGACATAAAATCAACATTTTCAAATAAGGAAATATATTCAAATCTTCAAAACACACAGCAAAAAATTAGCAGCATATTTCGATAACTCTAAAGGGAGATCTAAGCTAATAGGAGTATATTTTGAAAAATCTTCCCCAACAGGTCTCTAAAGGCTAGTTGATGTTGTTAGCCTTAAGTTTATTCATATGAAATTTTATATATGGTTTTGATGATAACTTACTTTAATTTATAAATGTTTTCTTGATTAAATATATTTAATGCTTTTAATCCTTGGTTTAGTTGGTGTAATAAAGATTTGCAGAATTATGAAGCACTCGAAAAGAGATCAAAACTTAGAAAGTAATATCTAAATCCTTAAAAATCTTGTTTTAAAGAAACTTGATTCAAGGAAGAAAATTAAAGGACATAATTTTCTTCTAAGGTTGAAAATTTGATGAAACTATATCTAATGATACATCCACAGTATTTTGCCCATATCTTTTGATCCAACAGTTGGATTGATCTGATTCTTATGGAATTAGAAATAAGACTCAAATGTCTAGTTATAGTGTTTTATAAAGTATTCATGAAAATAATATTTTCTTGGACGAAAATGAGCTGGCATGTGACTTATTGGATTTGAAATTCGATATATGATAACTAAGAGACAGTCATGATTATTTGGCCATATCTTTTGATCCAGAAATCTAAATAATTTTATTCTTGATGTGCTGAAAATATGACTTACATATCTACCGTATCTATAAGAGATAGCCTGAGTTTTTCACTCATATCTTTTGACTTTGATTTTCAAATACTTTGATTCTTGAGGATTTGGAAAGATAACGCCCATATCTATATTTCATATCTTATAGATATTTTCAAACTCAAACTGTTACTCTATGAAAAAGTTGATGTAAATTGACATAGTTGTGTAGAAATTCAAATATGTTAATCAGAAGATAGTTTGAGTAATTTAATCATAACTTTTGATCTGACCGTTGAATCAATCTAATTCTTGAGATTCTGAAAAGTTTACTTCCATGCATACAACTTTTTTCTTATAGTCATTTTCAAATTCGAATTCAATCAAGAAAGAAATTGAGGTGTAAGTGAAGGCATCTGATTTAAAATTCAAAAATCTGTCTAGTAACAAGTAACTTAACAAGAAGTAATGTCTTCAATGCTCTCTAACAACTATAAACAGATTTGAAGCTGTAAATCTAACATCATTCTTCATCCATAAATAGAGATACACTTGAGGAGTAAAAGACAAGAACAAGAACAACAAGAGTTTGTGCATCAAAGTGTTATTCATCCTACAAAGTCTTTGAGAGCTATATTGTATTTTATCTTGTAATGTTTTGAGAGTTTCATTGACATATCTATTCTTTGAGAGAATTTATTTATAAGTAAGAGTAGTTGTACTCTTGTTCTTTCTTATTGTAAGGAAGAGACTAGTTAGGAAATATAGCTAGGGGTTGGGTATGACTAGAATCTGTATAAAAATTAGTTGGAGTGAAGGATCACTTGGTTGGGTGTGACTAGCATCTGTGTAAAAACTAGTTGGAGGAGTGTGACTAGTATCTGTAGAAAAATTAGTTATAAAGGAAGACTAGTACCTAGGTTAAAAGGTTAGTAGCTGTATCTACGGTTTGGATATAGTGGAGAAAAATCTCAAGAAATGAGTATTGGGAAGTGGACGTACGCTTTAGAGTTGAAGTTGAACCACTATAAATCTTAGTGTCGTATTCTCTTCCCTCTATCTCCTTTACTTTATAATTTGAATTGCTTGCATTTATTTACAATATATTATTGGTTGATTAATATTTGTGTGAATATTTAGTTAGAATTTTTAAATCTGAAATTATTTATTAAGTAATTGTTTAAATCCAATTCACCCCCCTCTTAGGTTGCCATCTAGATTAATAGTTGTTGCAAAGAAGAAGTCTACAACAACTTACCACAAAAGTGAAACTTTGTCAAGCAAGCCTTTTAAGCCATCAAAGTTCGTATTCTTATAATCTTTGTTGTTTATTGCAAACCTATTATTTGGGAGAATTATAGTTTAAAGTAACAGTACCTGTACTCTTGTTCTTTCTTATAAATAAACATTTCTAGCTAAAAGAGTAGCTATGGTTGAGTGGAATTAGAGCCTGTAAAAGTAGAATTAGTTGAGTGTACCTAGAGCATGGGTAAATTTAGTTGAAATAAGAGGATCATTGGTAAAGGATGACTAGAGCTTGGGAAAAAAACTAGTAACTGTATCAAGAATTGAATATAAGAGAGAGAAACTTCAAGGAATAACCCTTGCGGTGTGGATGTATATTTTGAAGTTGTTAACTGAGCCATAAAAAAAATTCTAGTTTCACATTCTCTTTTCTCTCTTTCCCTCTCTTTTTTTATAATTGTTTTATCTTGCATCATATAAATCTTGTACATAAAACTTACACTTGATATTTAGATTATTCATGATATGTGCATTGCTTAAACTGAGTTTAATGTATGTGGCATGGTGTATAAGATTGCTCATATTTACAATTGCGTCTACTCCTATTTCTGTAAGAAAAACTAAAACTAGCTCTCTCAAGTTTTGTTTGAATCTTCTCATTTCTGTGTTAGAATAGTTTAAGGTATTTTAGCTTGAAAAATATATCTTGTTTTAATTGATGCAAAACATTTTAATGAAACCAATTCACCCCTTCTTGAGTTGCTTTCTGGGTCAGCTTTTCCAAACTTTTTCAGTCCTTCACACAATTTCACTATTCATCCAGTTCATAAATAACATTGAAAATTAACACAGAATTGTATTTTCAAAGTTCACATCAATAATATAAGAAGAAAGAAAGAAAGAGAGACAATTTTCGCATGATTAGGAATGTCAACGGGACAGGTTTGGGTCAGGAACCACTATCCCATCCCCGCCTTGCCATGGTAACCCCTTACCCCAAAACTCGGCCTACCCCGTCTCGCTTCGCTTAACCATTTTCCAAACCCGTCCTGTCCCACTTCTTTTATTTTAGTGTTTGTTTTAAAACACATTATAGATAAAGCAAGTGATAAAACATCACAATAACAATATTTTAATAAAATATATACATATAAAAATAAATATATATTTATAAATGGTGTGCGTTTGGATTAAGACAGGTTTTTGCACGTTGTTTTCAAACCCGTCTCGCCCTGATTAGTACCACCCCATCTCGTACCAAGCAGGGCAGAGATCCGAGATATTAGATTATTTTGTCATCTCTATGCATGATGCTTGCCAAAAAATCAAAGATCAATCCATATTTAAACCCAATTTTTAATATTATGTTTGAACTTTGAATATGTGACCAAACTTTAATATTATGTTTAATCCTTGAATTTGTGAAGGGGAAGAGAACGAGAGGCAAAAGAGAAAAAGAAAATGAAATGAAGGTAGATTTCTGAATTTTTGACAAGTCTATTCGGGCGTTGTGGAAGCGATCGCGCATTTCAAATTGATTAAACCATATGAGGCTTCAACAATAACTAGTGATCAAGCATATGAATCTCACTTGTCAATGAACAAAATAATCATTCGAAAATCAATGGACTTCACTTCCTTCAAACGATACGGTTGTCAGTTTCATTGTTTAACTTTCAGAGTCCTTTCACCAAGGATAGACACTGGAAAAGTTTGCAAATGGAACATAAGGTCAAAATCCTGTTAACAACGGATACATACACTCAAATATGACATTTCCAGAATGCAAGCCACGATCTGCTAAGAAAGTGTCATCCACAGGAGAGATTCTGAAAATGCATTAGACCTGAAGTTATCACATACAATCAGATTATGAAGTTTGAATTTGGTGAATCATGATGAAGTTCGTGTTACTGTCCGATAAAGGCGGTGAAGCTAAATTATGAACATGGTCAGAGAAAACTAGCAGCTACAGTTTGTTCAATGTTGAGTGAAACAATGCTAACATCTCTATGCTACTATCTTGAATTGGTAAGTCGATCAAATACTCGCGTAAATATTTTGAAGAAGAAATATGCCACAAAATATTCTTTTTTAACTACTTCACACCTCTTCATTTGCACGTTGAAGGACTCTTCGAAGCTCGTCGGCCATTCCTTGTAAGAGTACAGGTTTTCGAATGACTCCATTCATTCCCACTTGTAAGCATCTCTCCCACACGCGTTCCTCGGCACTTGCAGTGAGGGCTATGATCAATGGCCAATTGTGTCTCCGGAACTTTCGGATTCTCGTTGCCACTTCAAACCCATCCATTTCAGGCATGTGAAGATCTAAAACAACAACTTGGAATGAGTTCCCGGTAGGGCCCAGAGCAGTCACACATTCAAATCCAGATGAAACAGCAGATACTTGGCAACCAAGCTTCTCGAGCAGCGTTTTGGTCACTGTTCTGTTTACGTTATCATCATCAGCTAAAATAACTTGAAGGCCTTTGAACATAGAGTTGGATTGTAGTTGCTCTGACAAATTTCCAAGTTCTAACATAGCTCTTCTAAGAGGTTGGATTTGAAGCCTGAGAACAAGAGTCATGGTTTGGGCATGACCCTGAGAATTGGAGGATATCCAGATATTACCTTGCATCATCTGCAAATTTTATATAACCAAAGATGTATAAGTTAAAACCATCATCAAGTGACAAACAACTGTCATTGCTTCAACATTGCTTTCTAAACTTACCTCCAAATTAGTTGATTGGTCAGGGTGTATGTGTGAACAGACAAAATTTAGGAAACATGGGGAAAAAGACATTCAAACTCTTCATAAAAACAAGTCCATTTAACAAGCATATTGAAATAAACAGTTCAAGGCAATTATGAAAGGTGAGGGAAAAGTTGAATCCCTTCCTCCGGAAAGGTGGGGTGTAACCCTTGAAGCATAATGTAGAAACATTACACAGAGATCGCCCCGTTAATTGAGGATGTAGAGAGGGACAAGACTGCATATGGACTTAGCCCTTGCATTAGTTGTGCAAAGTTGGTACTCTCATCCTTGAATCCCTGTTCTAACGCTTGCCAAAACATTTATGTTTCTGCAATGTTTTGCCAAAGTATATAATTTTATCTGTTTAGTGTTACATCACTCTTTTGCATTGTAAAAGCTGCAATTTCTTCTTGGAACTCAAAATGTTCTGAAGGTGCAGTTTACATGAACTAACAAGTTTAATAGCTGAAAATCAAAGAAAGAACTGAAGTTTGCAATAGGACCTCTATAACGGGTTTTGTACAAGAATATATTTCAGATATAAGGCAATTCTGATGCTACGATGCACATGCTTCATGAGCACCTCAGATGCAAGTGTATCATAAATTTCAAGGCTCTGCCTTGAGATGCTTTCCTAAAGCCTCTCATCAAGGCGCTGAACCTTGAGGCTGGTCTTGAAGTCATCATCCCCAAAAACAGTAGTTAACAAAACTGGACAACAAATCCGGTAAAATTGGAAAAACCTAACTGATCAAACGTTTCTATAAGCAAAAGAATATGTAACTAAGATAGTTTTACTATTTTGATGTCTCAGGAAACAAATTTAGACTACATATAGGCTATTGATTAGGAAAATCAAAGCATTGGACAAAAACAATGAGTTCAATGAAATGCAATGCAAAATATCCTTGCAATTTTCATTTCCAAGTGAAATCCAAACTTGAGCAATAAAATCAAACTACAATATTGAAGGAAGAAAATGAACATAAGCAAAATAGAGGGGATTCTCACCTGCACGAGCTTTCTGCACATGCTGAAACTCAGGCCATCCTTGGCATTGTTGCTATTGTGCCTCCTACCAGCAAAATGTGTGGTAGCTATAGAGCCATCATTTGATTGAGAACCACCCTCACTGAGTTCAATTTCAAATTTTATGTTCGTATACTCATCATTTGCACTTGGTCTGCACATTCCCCAAGCTTTATCATTCTTGCCCTCATTTCCACCCTCAAAAACTACCCGAAAGATGACAGACCCCCCACTGTCACTGACATTCAATAGATGCCCCACCATATGCAATAGGACCTGAAAGATCCTCCTCTCATCGCCAATCACCTGGTAAGGCAAAGAGTTCTGAGCATCTACAACAGAACCAAAACCCTTATAAACGGACAAGCACTTGATAAGACAAGAAGCTTCCTTAATCATAGAATGCAGCCGAAAGGGCCTCATCTCTAATGGAAATCTTCCATTATCTTTAGCTGAAATCTCCATTACATCATTTACTAAAGTAGAGAGGACGTTGCTGGTTGTCACCATCGTGTCAATGATAATCCTCCGTTCAGAGCTCAAACTGTCATCTTGAAACATTGAAAGTAGGCCCAAGATTGAGTGCATAGGCCTCCTCATCCCATGGCTCATCACTTTCTGGAAAGAGTTCCTTGCCTGGCTTGCCATCATTGCATTCTCCCTGGCCTGTTGTAGCAACCGATTTTGCTCTTCCAGTTTTTCCCTCATTAGCTGGGATTCCTCAAGAACTGCAGCGTGGGAGAGAGCCACAGCCACTTGATCAGCAACTACTCCCACTATCTCCATCTCATTATAGCTCCAAACTCTACCATTTGCACTTGGAAGAACCAAAACCAATATGGCATAACAAGTGTCGACAAACTCTGGTGTTCCCCCTTTAAAATTCGATACACGAAGCATTGGCATCCTAATTGCTGCCACTGCACCCAACTCAGCAGCCCCACCGCTGCTTGCAGCCCCAAGTGCCGAATCTGGCCTCAAAATCCTCACCCCCTTGTTGCTCCTTATCTCTAATACATCTGGGTCATTAATAGGAAGTACCCCATGGTAACTATTTGAAGAACTTGCTTTCAACTCATGGGTCAAGTTCATCTCAGTTTTGTTCTCATTCGGCATCCAAACTGCACAATTTTGCAGATCCAACGTATTGGAAAGCTCAACCAGGGTGGTGTCCACTATCATGTGCTTATCGAGTGACTTCCTAATTTCTTGAGTCAGCATTCGAACATGCCAACTTGCTTCTTTCTGTTTCTTCATCATCCCAACCTCTTGGTCAAGCTCTAACACATTCTGTCTCAAGAACAGCTCTCTCACTTTCAATTTAAGGAGAAGAGGGATCAGTGTCAGAAGCGTTATTGCAGTTGCACACGAGACGAGGGCTGTGAGGATTTTGGCAATGGTTAGGCCCAACATCAACTGGAAAGAGTGAGGACCATAATATGTCCAACCATTGAGCAAATGGGTCAATCCACAAAGGACTATGAATGCAATGAATTGAAGGAGTACCCATTTGAATGGTACACTCGAGCAGCTAATGAAGTAAAGTAACTCAATGGGGATCGAGAAATACGCTACTGCAATCAAGAAATCACTCACTTTTTGGCACTCCAGAATACTGTGTATGCTCCAAAGCCCCTCGTCGTCGTCGCAATGACAATGGGAGAATCCATTGTCAATGGCAGAAACAGAGATGAGTAGAGAAGCAATCAACAACCAAAGAGCGAATGCTTTTACCATTGCACCAAGTGAACTACTCATCGATTAATTGAAGATAGCCGAAAACATTCCTTGAACTAGAACCCAGAAACACCCAAATTCGAATTCTTGTCATCTATACCTAGAATCTTCATAATACCAATATAGACTCAATAAAAAAATATTAAAACCGATCTGTTTTATTTCTAGATCTGGTATACCTATACACCTCAAGATCCAACATACCCATCTGCCCAAAACCTCCAAACTTGCAGTCTTTTTGCTTTATCAAAGTGATAGGTCACCGTTCAATACTTCTTGTATATTATCTTCTATTATAGCTATGAATTGTTCTATGCTTGTGGACAAAAACCAAACCGAAGAAAACTTGTGATTTCTACAACTCTTATGTATTTAGGGAAACAAAAGAAATTAACGACAAGAAGTGATAAAACAAACTAATCTTTACCAGAGAGAGACCTGAAATACAGCTGAAAGAAAAAGGGTGGTCCGAAACAACACACAATCTGCAGAGGCAAAATCTCCTTCAATTGAGCCTTGTAGTCCCTCTCCACATTCACTTCTTAATGTTGCTTAACAATGATTACTATTCCAGGAATCATAGAAAGCATCAACCGCCACCGCCACCGCCTCTATATAATTTTCAATTCTTACAAGAACCCCAAAACAGCCCCTAATTGCAAAAAAAACCCAGCCGCTTGACGCTAAAATATCCTCAACTAGCCTCGCAGTCGTACCCCGAGCCAATAAAAGCCAAACCCATTACTAAACTACAAGTACACCACCAATATCTTAGAGAGAAAATCACCAAGAGCCTGCAGATTCTGTCCTGTGAAAGAGATTTGTACAAATATATTTTTCTCGTGCTATATAAGGTCGCAGTCCTGCAGATACTGATATATATATATATATATATATGGGATATGTATGTATAGTGTATAAGTACATATACTGCAAGAGGAAACAAACATCTATGCAGAGCCACATTTTCATGGTCATTTTGTCAACTACCTACCAGAAGTATTTCGTTTACCACCGCTGGTGTAGAGTGGACAAAGTGTTTTCCCACAACCTTCTCACGTGTACGTTCTCCATACTCTCGTCACCGTTGGACTAAAATGAAAAGCTATCATATGAAAAACTTATGACCGTCCATATCACACCCATGTGATTTCATTACGATTTAATTATTTGTAAGATAGCACGGCTAGCATCAAGCCGTGCCTATTAGACCGATCTCAGCTGTTCATACCATGTCAGTTGAGTTAACTGGTGCAGCTGATGTTAATGTTTTTTATTTATAAAAATACATAGAATTTATTAAAATAAAAGAAATTTATTCCGTATTCTTGAAAATGTACGGGTCTCTGTTACTGTTAATAAGGTTTTTAAGTTTGCTTTCGTTTTCATTTAAAAAAATTAACAAGTCTAAAATTTTGTAGTAAAATAGAAACCCTTCAAATGTACTAATTTACTAGATATAGATTTCACTTTTCACATATAAACTGGTACAGGTTTTTACTTTGTAATAGTTTTGTACACCATTTAATATTGACAACAATTTTTTTTAAAGTTAAAAAGTTTTTTTTTTGTATAGAAAAAGGTAAAAAGTTCTAATGCTTAAATATGTAGTGATAATAATTATTGTTTTAAAAAGGCAAGCATAAAGAAAAATAAGTTAAAATAAACTCTAAATTTGCAATAAAGGGATTTGTGCGGTACGAAAGTAAATAATTTTAATTGTTAAATGGACTATTTATCACATTATTTAATATATTATTCTTAATTTTAAAAAATATTTTTGAAAATATTAAATAGTATATAACTTCTGATTTTAAATTCTTTCATATTTGCACTATGCTGTCTCAAGAAAAAAAAATCTAAATCTGTCTCTACTCCTCTCATAATTTCCCCTCTCTCAGAGAAAATTGCTCTCTCTTTCTCCTCTCTCTTATCCACTCTACAGCATCACCGCCCACCATTTTTCTCTACCAACCACCGCTCTCTCTCTCTCTCTCTCTCTCTCTATATATATATATATTATTCACCATATATAACGTTTCAGCACTTAACCATCAACATTCTCTACTGACCACCACCCAAATGATGAGAGAAAAAGACAAAGGAAAGAGAGGTGGAGAGAGAAAATGAAAGGGAACGAAGATCAGCTGAGCTCCATCACCATCACCTCGCGCGCAATATCAATGGCAGAGCCATAAAATTTTGCTAAGGGAAACTAAGCACGAGGGCGAAGTTATCACCAAGTTATCAAATATTGTCACCAATATTTTTTTAGTAGTACGTTAGCACCAAGTTATCAAATATTGTCACCGGGGCACGGAACCACAAATTTTATTGACGGAGTCTTGAAAGACCCAGGTAAAAACTTTTGAATTATGCTAATGGGTTAAGAAAAAAAAAATCTTGAATTTTAAAAGATCAAGGTGTTGGGTAGATATTAAAATTCTTGAATTTTTTGAACAGAAAGCTAAAATATCTTGAATTTTGTTGGGGCTAAGATAACAAAATTTTGAATTTTGAAAGGTCAAAAGAAATTTTTTTAAAATTTTGGAGGACTAATATATACTCTTTTTTCATAAATACTCAAAATTAATAAGGCATAAGTAAAATTTTGTCAAAGGGGCATAACCCCCATACTCTAAGCATGGTTCCATCAGTAGTTGTCACTCAAATTTAAGTTTTTTTAATTAATAGGAACAGTCAAATACATGCAAGAGAAAAATTATACATAAACATTATGTAAAAGCTAGAGTGTTATTCTACCACTATTTTTTTTCTTTAAACTACTGTCATCTTATTTTTTACAAAAGATATACAATAATTGTGTTATATTTACCTAAAACTAATTATAGTTCAGTTCAATTATAAATGTAGTAGCAGTAAACCGTAATAATATAAAAATTTTATTTAAAATAAAGCCGTTGCCATTGTTCACTACTAATTTGTGGGATAAAAGATTTCAGATTCTCTAGATCAGGACCCACTAAATGATGGTGCTGACCTCCCAAAGAAGAGGTTCAAAATAAGCCTCCTAAAACTGATGGTGCCGACCTGAGGTCATGAAAACCCAACATATGCTAGAGTACAGTTGACCTGCATGAAAGCAAGCCCAGTAAATAAAGAACTTCAAATTGATTAGAGGAAAAATAAGTACAATCTACTTATAAATTGACCCAAGAAAGAGTTACTCCTAAAATGAAAGAGAATACCATTCCTAGAAAGAGTGGAGCTTCTGAAGCCTATAAATACATCATACCATTAAGAAGTAAGGTACGCACAACTGAAAGCTAGAATAGATTTCTTTCTTTTAATTCATTGAGGTTAAGTTTGTCTGACTTAATTTTTGGAGTGCCATCGGCTTAAAGAGGGTCGACGCATTCTCATTGTCTTCTTCTCTTGTAAATTGTTCGTGTTCATCAATTTAGTTCATATATTGAATCAGGCCTTTCTAAAAATCTCCCTTACAATTGGCGTCATCTGTGGGAAAGTTTACACAACAATGAGTACCAGCTTTCTCAGTGAAGGAGTCCAGCCCACCAGGATAGAGATTGAAGACATCCATGATGTTCGTAGTCATGACGATACTTATTTGTTAAGTCGTCACAATGATTCAATATAAACTCTAGGAGGTCACCTAATTAGATCGGAGATACGAATTGTTGACTCCATGCCTTGATTTTGATGATCACAAAATTATGTGTTAAGTTGTCTAATGACCCTAATTAAGTGTGTAGATTTGTTTTACTCTTAAATGACTTGAAGCTTGACAATTGATACACATTATACTAGTTATATGTTGAGACTTGTTAAGAAGGAATGAAGAATAGAAGAGCATGATAGAATGATATGAAAAGATCATCTCATAAGTCTTGGAAGTTTTCATAAAAATTTGGTGAAGTGTTGGGTCAATGAAAGAAGTGATGCTAATCGAAGAACCCTGCAAGTAATCAAATTGGAATGAAGGTCAGCTAATGAAGGTTAAAGTTAAAACCTAGCGAAGAGTTTGGTCCTGCTTAAGTTTGGCAAATCGGTACAAGAATGACCAAATCTAAAAATCAAGTAGAGAGTTAGGTCCTGCCTAAGTTTGGTAGGTCAGCCAAAGAAGGTCAAAGTTAAAAAATTGTCATCATCAGCATAATACATTCCTTGTTGCCCAAGTTCAGGCAAATAGGGCGCAAAGGCTGGGGGTGATTATGGAATAAAAGATTTTGGATTCTCTAGTTTAGGGTTGGCCCACTAAATGATGGTGCCGACCTCCCAAAGAAGAGGCTCAGAATAAGTCTGCCAAGAATGATGATGCCGACCTGAGGTTGGCAAAACTCAACATCTACTAAAGTATAGTCGATCTGTATGAAAGTAAGTTCAGTAAATAAAGAACTCCAAATTGATAAAGGAAAGATAAGTACAATCTACTCATAAACTAATCCAAGAGAGAGCTACTCCTAGAAGGAGAGGAAATACTATTTTTAGAAGGAGTGGGGTTTTCAAAGCCTATAAATATATTATATTATTAAGAAGCAAAGTACGCACTAATGAGAAGTAGAATAGATTTCTTTCTTTCAATTCATTGGGGTTAAGCTTGTCTAACTTAATTTTCAGAGTGTCATCGGTTTAAAGAGAGTTGACGTATTCTCATTATCTTCTTCTCTTATAGATTATTCGTACTCATTCATTTGGTTTGTATATTGAATCAGACCTTTCTAAAAATCCTCCTTACATAACCTATTAATATAAAATAAATATTTATCAATTATTGTTCCAAAAAAATGTAATAGAGTTTGTGAACGTTTTTCATGATGGCTTAAATATATGGACATAAATGTAAGTTTTTTTCTTATTTTTATAACTACAATTTTCAATAGCAAAAGTAAAAATTACAAATATGTGTCATATTTATAATATTTGTTTTGAATATCAATTTTACCTAATTAAAAAATTTTAAATGTCAAATAATTTTTAGAGGTATAAAAAGTTAAATTAATTAGATATTGACAAAGTCTCTTGCTGTGTGGTTATAAGTAAGGAGAGAGCTAGTCAGTTGCATAGTGTTAACCTGAAAAAACAGAGAAGAAAAAAGAAAAAATATTATGTTATTTTAATTGTCACTACATTAATTTATTTCCACTAATGCAACCAAAATATAAAAAAAAATCCGTTATTTTAATTATGGCTACATGACTTTATTTCCTCTAATACATTATCATATCGTATTAAATATTTTTCACTAAT
Organism: Euryodendron excelsum; assembly: GCA_033060915.1. NCBI lineage: Eukaryota > Viridiplantae > Streptophyta > Magnoliopsida > Ericales > Pentaphylacaceae > Euryodendron > Euryodendron excelsum. Next base: position 24,055,174 of record CM065390.1, on the reverse strand, counting down.
GCAACTAAAATAAAAAGAAAAAAATCCGTTATTTTAATTATGGCTACATGCATTTATTTCCTCTAAAACAATTATTATATCGTATTAAATATGCAATCAAAATCAATATTTTCTCAATTTAATTTTGTTGGATCTAGATTTTCGTTTTGTTGAAGTTCAAAGACATCCTTCCACATGTGATTAGTTTGAGACTTTGAGTTGATCCGAGAGCTTACTAACATGTGTTGTGGAGTAACAGTTGCGGTGGTCCAGCGTAGTGTGGGCCGTCGATGTTGTGTAATCCCTATTCAGATGCGGTGTGACAACAATTAGCACGTGGTGACACCTGGTGGACGTACTATTCCGGAGTGGCATTGTCTTTTGCGCACTGAAAAGCTATTGGAATTTTGACACGTGGAGTCGAGTAGGAAAGAGAATTTCTATTTTCGGGACGCGGGTGTTTCTAACTTTCTATTTTTGGCTGTGAAAGGACAAATTACATATTTACTTTTGGAATATTGCATCATTATTGTTTCATTAGTCAAATAATAATGAATTCGTTATATGAGTTTAAGAATAAGTACATGTAAAACTCTAAATATATTGAATAATTTATTCAATACATTTGGAGCACTATGTGTTTCTTATTTTATCTCTCACAAATTTTTAGATCTCTGCTAAACGTGTTCAATTTCTCATTTAATTGGTGAGTAACTTACCATATGTGAGAGTAAGTGAGCATTGAATAATTTGTTTTAAGACTCTCAAGTCTCGACCCTTATTTTTATCAATATCAACCAACTGGGTATTGGGCAAGGTTGCTCTTTTTTTATTTTGTTTTTTTTCTCTCTCCTTTAAATCACGTTTGAGGCAGATTATACCCACCTGCAGTATAAACCCAAATATTTACAATTACAAATCACAGTTATTTGTTAAATTTAGAAGACACAAACAAAAGTTGAAATTAAGATATGCCAACTCCACATCGTTGGACTATTAGTGCAGGTTAAGGTTGCTCTATTACGGTGTTACTAATTCAAAAAATATAAAAAAAAGCATACATTTGAGTCTATTTAGATTTTATAGTGACAGATTGTCTTTTTGTTTTTGATTAGAGGAGAATTAAAATGCAATGGTAATAGAGTTTGTTTCTTCAAGTTAAATAATTTTGATACAATTTTTAAGCTAACTAAACAGTTTATTTTTCATGAGATTTAGGTATTTGCCCAAAAGAAAACTAACAAATGGTACTAATGCTTATACTTACTTCGGAGACATTAAAAGGAAATTCATTAGCGAAACTCTTCAACTTGCCTTTACATTTATATGTGGAAGTATGAGGAATTATACTAGGCGGTCTTATTCATAATAAACAAAGGAGCTGGTTTTGACTTTTCATGCTATATTTGGATCTTCTATTTGTTAAGAGATAGAAAATAAAATTACCTATACATATTTATTTTTTTATGGGTTACCAAAAAAAATAAATGAATTTCTTTGATAAATATTTATTCATTTTCTTCTCATTTCTTAACTCAACCAGCAAAAGAAATAAATAAATTTAGTTTCTTTCACTTCGTTTTTTTTAATTTTATTTTTCATAAATCCAACATCCAAATATAACGGTAAAAAACTCTAATTGGAAGCATGAAAGAGAACTTTGGTATGATTTTATTTTAGTCTTGGTTAAGTAAGAGAGAATTTTGTTGAATATGAAAGCTGTATATCATTTCAATCATCAAGGATATATATATATATATATATTAAAATTCATCAGAGTAATAGCACACGCCCAAACCTAAGGTGTTTTTTTTTTTTTTTGAGAGTGAAGGTTAAAACTTATTATCTTAGGGTTTGAGCCAACTCAGGGCATTGTAAATGTGTATTCCCTTTTTTCAAAATTTTGAAAATTATTTTCAGATTTTAAAAAATTTAACATTTGAAGAATGTTACCACATATGCTTTTATTTTCAGTTTTAAAATAGAAAACAAAGAGGTTACCAAACAGATCGTTAGATTTTGATCCAGCTCGGGCTATTGCGCACTTCCCAGGTCATCCATTACCTTTCACCCAGTACTAGTTTCAATCATCTGATTTGTCCATCCTAATATTCCATTGATTCCAAATCAGAAGTTTAAATATATTTAGTTGTTGGAAGTTGGAACAATGAGCTTTTTATAATAGGCAAGAGGGTTTGGAGAAACAACTTTAAACTGGAATAACATGGCAAGTTGATAATAATAATAATAATAATAATAATAATAATGAGTTGGATCCACAAAATAATAACAATAATAATAAGAAACCATTTTGAAGTGGAATAACATTTTGCAAAGTTAATAATAATAATAATGTATCCATAAAAAGTGACCATGAGTAGATTTAAAAAATAAATAATAAGACATGCTCTAGGACTAGCATTTTGCACACATTTTTCCATTAAGGGTGTGAATCTGGAAAGGGAGCAATTCCCATAGAACCGGAACACATATTGCCCAACCAACAGAAAACAAACATATATGAGGGTCTATTGTTTGATTGAGCTACTTTTTATCGGTCAAGCATATGTGCCCTTGACCTCACCATAATGAATATACTATTCTTTCCCAACGTTTAGCTAATTTTTTCTTTTTCAATAAAAAAAAAAAAAATCAAAAGCCTAAACTAAAAGCCCATGAAGGATAAGAAATTAAATTTTAGTTACAAAAAATAGAAAGAAAAAATCTAATTACAAAAACTGGTAAAAAAGCTAATTCAAACGGGGCTTTACACATCAAAGTCATCTAATTACAAATTAACACAATATTAAAGGGAAACCATCCATAGGATGCTTATATTTGCAGTATACATACATTTAAATATATACGACTTCAAATAATATCAGTTGGAGAAAATAAATCCGTGCAGCCGACCCTAAAAAATGGGACAAAGGCTTATTGAGTTGAGCTGACAGCTGACCTATGCAATGGTCATGGTTAACAACATAGGTTCCTCATCGTTTCATGAACCCAGAAATATATGCTAACTAACGTGATATTGTAATCAATTTTTGCCATATACTAAAAAATATAAAATAAAATATCCCAGCATAGCTCATCAGACCGTTCCACGCTACGATAAGAATCTCATTTACCTTGAGCCAGTCAATTCAACCATGGAGTCACATAGTCTCTCAAATCCCAATTACTTCCAAATCAAAATCCACTAGCTACAATTATATACAAACATGCACTAGCAAACTCTCATATATGAACATGGTAAATGCAATGGGATAAGAGAATTCACAGCAAACCAAGAGGTATTGGTCCGGCCTATCATTGCTAATATACGGTGCATGTAAAAACAGCATCAGACACTGAGAAGCGAAAAACTGTTCACTAACCTATACAAGTATCAAAATATTCTCCACAGAGTGCAGAGTTTGTACATCTACCAGCTCCCAGGAAAGGACCTGTGATACCAATTTTCTAATCTTGATTCCCCTCGTAAGCACCATTTTCTGGAGATTGGTGAGCTCCATGACCTGCCCTTCCTGAAAAAGAGAACATCCCAGTTCAGTCTCTCTCTCTCTCTCTCTCTCTCACACACACACACACACACACACACCCCTACCCATAGATCCGCCAAGTAAACTGTACCTGTCAATTCATAATTGTCATTACTTCTAGCGTCTGCTCCACTCCAGTCAGTTGCCTGTGAGGTTGTTACCTGCACATCACGAGGTTGAATAATGAATTGACTTCCTCTAATACTTTGATGATCCTCACTGCCTCTGACTGGGATTATTCCGGAAGAATCCACTGCAGATAGGAAACCGACACCAGAAACTGATGCCCCACCAACTGGTGATGGGAACTTGGAGACAGAAGCATCACCTTTTGTGCCAGCAATTATATCCTTCTTGGCGTCAATCAGAAACGTACCAACAATTACCTGTGGACATATGCCCAACTAGTAAGCCATAGATATAGGAAGGGACCGCTTATCCACCTCAAGGAGCAAAAGATAAGGTAAGAACCATGGCAAAGCAATTATTCTTTAGCCAACAGCATGCCAAACATCTATGTAAAGTGTTTAGTAACATCCTATGCACGAGGAGCTAGAAAATCATGTCCAAGTGATTTAGTGATATTAGTGCTCCAAGAATTAAAGAAGTGTTGTTAATTGGTTAATCTCTCTCTCTCTCTCTCTCTCTCTCTCACACACACACACACACACACACACACACACACACACACACACACTAATAGATAGCATAAAATAATTGCTGCATGTTAGTTCATACAGATGCTTGTTTCAACTGAATTTACAATTTAAGCGCTACCTGCACTGGGCCTGCAGCCCTTAAGGGTCCACCAATTCCACCACCAATGATTTGGCCATCAGCATTCGAGAGGCATACACTCAGCCCACCAGTTCTCCCTCCAAGTTCAGTACGGATATAAGATCCTGATAATGATAGGATGTCAAACCGTCCCTGAGATTAGAGTAAGCACTAGTATTACAGTTTGATATATCAAAAACTTGTCAGAAGGACTGTGAAGCCACATTTCAGGTCATAAAGTTGGCTGGCAGAAATAAGCTCAAAGAGGCAGATACGTTTACACATTTTCCTAAAAGCTTTCAAAGAGAAAACCTGGCAAAGAAAGTCAATTTTTAATCCGTTTATTAATGTAGGTTTAATTTCTTCACTTACAAGTCCCAGCTTATCTGACCAGCAGGACCTAAGTATGACTTGACTCACTTGAATAAGAAAATTTTCCAAATAGATGAAATTCTGTGCAACTCTTTGTAGTTTCCAGATTCAGTGGGTAGCAGAAAGGTGGACAAAAATCATAGCAAAACATCAATTTCCAACATAAATGGGAGGAGTGGCTGTAGATTGTGTGGCTTCTATTAATAAAAAAAATAATAAAAGAACAAACCCTCTTGTACCTAAATCTATTTTCTGTGGATAATGTATAAATGTTAGAGAATGAACTACAGGTACTCTACAAAGTTACATAGGATGACACCAAGATGCGTGATGGCTTTCTGAAGGATAAGTAAAAATGGATATGTTAAAGTGTATTATTTTCCTATTCTCTTATAAGGATAGTCTTGTAATCTTTCTGCATGTTTTAATTAGTATATGTGAAAGTTAAGGTGTAGGGTTGAATTATCAAACCTTAAACCTATTCTCCTTTCTCCATCTTCTCTCTATACCTCTTCTTCTCTTCTTCTCTCCTTCCATCTAACCCTTTTTTTCACTTTAACTTAGTATCAGAGCGTCCGATCCATACTTAGAACACTTTGGAGTAGTCTGAACATCATCGTACAGTAATTTTTGAGGGCTGACATGAGCATCCGTACGATGACATCATGTTGACGTCAACAGCCGTACGGTGCCCAACGGTTCAGGACCAACCTATTTGAATCGATTTTTGCTTCTGAGTACTATGGTGATTTTTCCAGAATTTTTTGAAGGCATTTGCTGTGACTTTTCAATTTTTGGATATTTTCGAATATTTTTGGCTTTATTTTTTTGATCTACTGCTTCCTTCACTACCCGAGATTTTTGATGCTTCTAATCTTCCTCATGGTGTCAAAATGAAGATTTAGAAGCTCACTTGGTGATTTCTTGTTGATTTATTGGAGTTTTTTTGCCATTTTTCTGGTTCGACTGTGGAGTTTTTGCTCTGCTTTTGTTTGGCAGTTGTGTTTTCTGCCCTGTGGTGGCTGTTTGGTCCTTGGTGATTGCTTCTCTACCCTCTTTGGTGCTGCTACAATATTCTAGAGGCTCTCTTTGGTGGTTGCCTTTTGATTTGTTGTTGTTGTTGGCTATTTGTTGGTAATCAGTTGCTTGTGCCGTTTTTTGTTTTATGACTACTTCAAAGACTTCCGATTTCCAACCTCCTGAATAAAAATGTTCTTTGACTAGGGAGGATGATCTGCCTCGCTTAATTACTTCTAAGCGACTAAATGGGTTAAACTACCTTGCCTGGGCCCATGCGGTTAAAATTTTTCTTTGTGAAAAAAGAAAACTGAAATTCATCACTAGTATACCTCCTCTCCCTAAGGACCCACTATTTGATGATTGGTTGAGTGAGGATTCCATTGTTATGGCCTGGTTGTGGCATAGTTTGGAGCCTCATATTACCACTACCATTGAGTTTTGTGATTCTTCCCAAAAAATTTGGGATTCTCTTGCTGAATTCTTTTCACAACAGAGTAATGTCTCCCGAGTCTTTGAGTTGTATGAGAAGATCTTCACCACTAAACAGTCTGGCAAGTCCTTATCTGATTATTATAGCACCCTCAAGAATTTGTGACAGCAGCTGTTGCAGCTTCTTTCCTTTACTTCTGATTTGGAGCAACAGAAACGCCATTGGGAGGATTTTATAATTGCCTCCTTACTTTCTGGCTTAGACCCCTCACTTTATGGCTTCAAAGATTAGATTCTTGCTAATGAGACTCCCCTTACTGCTGCCAATGCCTATTCTCATCCGTTACGCTCTTCTTTAGGCCAACCCTCCTCTCTTAGAGGACCTCCTCCTTTTACTTTGGAGTCCTCTGCCTTGGTCACTTATAGTGTTTCTCGTGGTGGCAACTTTCGTAGTGGTAGACATTCTCATGGTAGTGGAGGTTCTTTTGGCTACAATGATGGTAATTAGGGTCGTAATAATCTTAAGTATACTCATTGTAGTGGTACCAGTCATACTGAGCCATAGTGTTGGACAAAGTATGGGAAGTCGGATAATGTCAATCATATTACTGATGGTTCTACTAATGCTCTTATCACTCAGTTTAATGATATTGTCCAGACTCTAAGTACTTCACTTCCCTCCTCATCTATTACTCGGCTTAACGACATTGTTCAGACGTTGCGCACTGCTCCTCCTTTCTCTTCCACTGTTACTTTAGCTAATTCAAGTAATATTGCTTGTGTGGCCACTTCCTCTTCATCTTGGGTCATTGATTCTGGAGCTAACTCACATATGTTTGGTAACTCTTCCTTGTTTTCTAATTTGCATTCTCTTAACCATCATATTGTTTTGACTGATGGATCCTCTCGGCCTGTTGGTGGAAAGGGAGTTTTACATCCTAATGCCTCCCTCTCTTTACCTTCTAGTATCTATGTTCCACAGTTTCTATTCAACTTGCTTTTAGTTAGTCAATTGACTAAAGTTTTATATTGTTCGATAACTTTTACTTTTACTCCATGTGTCTTTCAAGACCTCAAGACTAAGAAGAGGATTGGTTTGGGACATGAAAAGGACGGCCTGTATTTTCTGGATTCAACATGTTCTCCTCCTACCACTTCATCTGCATTGAGTGCTATCGTCTCTGCTCTCCAATGGCATTTTCGTTTGGGCCATTCTTCCTTGGCCAAACTTAAGTCAGCTATCTCTAATTTGAGTCATATGTCTCGTTTAGATTGTAAAACTTGTTAGTTAGGAAAGCATCACCGTAGATCATTTCCTAGTCATGTAGCTTGTCGTCAGTCTAAGTCTTTTGATGTAGTCCATACGGACATATGGGGTTCTTCTCGAACTCCTACTGTTAATGAATTTCTTTATTTTGTGATATTTGTTGATGACTATTCCCGCATGACTTGGTTATTTTTATTGAAACAAAGATTTAAATTACCTTATATTGTTTCGCGCTTTTATAATGAAATTTTTACTTAATTTGGTAAACGTATAAAGATTTTGCGTTCTGATAATGCCTTAGAATATACCCAATCTGTCCTCCAGTCCTTCTGTGTTGATCGTGACATTATTCATCAAACGAGTTGTGTTCATACATCTCAACAAAATGGTGTGCTGAATACAAACATCGTCATTTATTAGATATTGTTCGCACCATGTTATTTAACATGCAAGTTCCAAAACACTTTTGGGGAGATGCTGTTCTTACTGCTTGTCACCTTGTTAATAGGATGCCTTCGGCAGTTCTAGCTAACAAATCTTCTTTCTCTCTCTTATATCCTGATTCTCCTCCATTTTCCATTACTCGTATATTCGGTTGTGTTGCATTCATCCATAATCTTGTTCTTGGTTTAGATAAATTATCTCCTCGAGCTCGCAAATGTGTTTTTCTTGGGCACTCTCGGACTCAAAAAGGCTATCGTCACTATTATCCTCTCTCTCTTTTGTACTTTGTAAGCGCTGATGTTACATTTTTTGAGTCTACAGCCTTCTTCTCTACTCCCGGTCAACACTTGTCCGTTGACCTTATCTGTTGTCGTGAGGGGGAGCACTCTTTTCCTTTCCCTACTCTTCTATTACCCGTGTCTTCACCACTCCCTTCTTCCAATTTTTTCTTGCTCTTAATCCTTCATTGCAGGTTTACCAGCGATCCAGTACTTGCCCGGTTATTCCTTATGGCCTGATTTCTACTTCTTCTTTGTCAGAGGTCCCTGCTGTTCTTATCTCTTCTTCTGCGCCTGACGATCTACCCATTGCTTTACGCCGAAGTAAATGCACTTGTACTCAACATCCTATTGCTCAGTTTGTGTCTTATGGTCGTACTTTGTCATCCCTCCATTCCTTTGCTTGTGCCTTGTTTTCTGTTTCTGTTTCTGTTTCTATCCCTTCTTCTTATCAACAGGCTTTATCTTCGGCTGGCTGGAAGCATGCTATGGATGAAGAGATGTGTGCCCTTTTCACTAATCAGACTTGAGAACTTACTTCTCTTCCACGTGGCAAACAAACAGTGGGTTGTCGTTGGGTTTATACTGTTAAGTACCTTTCTGATGGTGCTGTTGAGCGTCTTAAGGCTTGCTTGGTTGCTAAAGGCTACACTCAGACCTATGGTGTTGATTATCTCGAAACCTTTTCTCCTGTTGCTCGCCTTAATTCCATTTGAATTCTATTGGCCGTTGCTGTTACTCGCTCCTAGCCTTTATATCAGCTTGATATAAAGAATGCATTTCTTCATGGAGACCTTCAGGAGGAAGTTTATATGGATCAGCCACCTGGCTATGTGGTTTCTGGTAGTTAGCATCTTATTTGTCGCCTTCGCAAGGTGCTATATAGTCTGAAACAATCTCCTCGTGCTTGGTTTGATAGATTCAGTGCCGTTGTACTTAGCTGTGGTTTTCAGCGCTCCACCTCTAATCACTTTGTGTTTGTTCGTCATTCTTCTGTTGGTACCATTGTCTTAATTGTTTATGTTGATGATATTATCCTTTTTGGGAGTGATTCTGTTGGTATTGATGAATTGAAGTGTCATTTGAGTACACAGTTTTACACAAAAGATTTAGGTGTTCTTCGTTATTTTCTTGGGATTGAGGTTGCTCGTTCTTCTCAGGATATTTCTCTTTCCCAACGAAAATATGTTCTTAATCTTTTGTCTGAAATTGGTCTCTTAGGTTCTCACCCAGTTGTGACTCTTATGAATTTCACTATTAAACTTGATGCTAAGCATGGGGCTCTCTTTCCTGATGTTGGCCGCTATTGGCGCCTAGTTGGCAAATTGATTTACCTTACTGTTACTCGCCCCGACATTACCTATGCTGTCGAGGTTGTCAGTTAATATATGCATACTCTTCGCGATCGCCATTTTACAGTCGTTTGTCAAATTTTGTAATATTTGAAGGACGCACCTGGCTGTGGATTGTTATATCGGCCTTCTACTTCTTTGTCTGTTATCGGTTTTAGTGATGCTGACTGGGCTGGTAGTTGTTCTGATCGACGATCCACCTCTGGTCATCGTACCTTTATTAGTGGCAATCTTGTTACCAGACAGAGTAACAAGCAACATGTTGTTACTTGCTCTAGTGCTGAATCCGAGTATCGTGCTATGGCTCATACTGCTTCCGAGATATTATGAGTTTGCTCCTTATTTCAAGATTTTGGTATTGTTGTCCCTACTCCTATGCCGATGTATTGTGATAATCAGGCTGCCATCTTCATAGCCAATAATCCTGTTTTTCATGAGCGTACTAAACATATTGAAGTCGATTGTCACTTGATTTGGGATTTTTTGCTGCGCAAACAGATAGCTACACCCTATGTCCGTTCCGACTCTCAATTGGGTGATATTTTCACGAAACCGTTAGCTCGTTCTACTTTTTAATTTTTATGTTTCAAGCTGGGTATATTTGATTTATATACTCTAGCTTGAGAGAGAGTGTTAAAATGTATTATTTTCCTACTCTCTTATAAGGGTAATCTTGTAATTTTACTGCATGTTTTAGTTAGTATATATGAAAGTTAAGGTGTAGGGTTGAATTATCAAACCCTAAACCTATTCTCCTTTCTCCATCTTCTCTATATACCTCTTCTCCTCTTCTTCTCTCCTTCCATCTAACCCTTATTTTCACTTCAACTGGATTGAAACAACACAATCGAGGGTGCAAAAACCATGCATAAGCAAAGCATATTGAGGCAACAAACTAAACCCCAACCAACAAACTTAACTCTTCAAAAAATTCTACAACATAATTCTAAAAACAAAATTTGTGGAAAAAAGGTTCAATAGTCAAGTAGTATTGACCTTTCATTATTCATCCCTACTAAGTTGTGACGTGGGCTTTTATTACATCACCAATATGAATTTGTTGCAAATAAAGAGGCTTTAAGGAAATAAATGCCACATGAAAAATGTAACAAGCATGACTATTGCAAAACTCAATACTACATGACTCCAAAATTTGTGCAGATGACCACCAAATTGTAAATCAACAGTTGCTGGTTCACCTAATAAATTGGCAACTCTACTCCCTCGAGTAGCCTCCCATTTGTTTACAAACAAATGTTCCAAAATATGCACGGGAGCAGCTTTCCACACCTGAGCACCCTTCTACCCAAGACTGGGTACATGCCAAGTAGACGCCACCTCCATAATATTTCTATAACACCCAATGAAACCTTAACTGGGAAAACAAAAGACAGGAAACATTTCAAGCCACAACAGTGTAAGAAGAAATTATTAGTAGTCTTTTCATCCCTTCCGCACATACAGCACCAATATGAGAACAGTTTGCGCCTCTGCACTAGGTTTCAGCAGTCAAGATTGCCACCAAGGCAAGCTATCCAAGCAAAGGAGGCCACCTCCATCAGCACTTCAACTCACCATAAAGAGCCTTACAGAACAATGTCAACCAAATTGGCAACTCCTGGCTATTATCCAACATAAAGCATCCTGTCTATCACCATCTACTGGAAAGCATAGAGCAGCTCATAAAAATCAACCACCAGCCCCAGCTCCCAATTCTGTGAGGCTCTCCCATACTTTGGGTCCCAAACCACGCCAATCCCCACGAATCTCACATTTTTCCTGTACATAACTCCCCAGTTTATTGCTATGTGACTTTTAAGTCAGAAATGCCTCATTTATTTATTCAATAAATAAGGGTTTTGTTATAAAAAAAATAGAATATTGCAAAGAGGATCAGGACACAACCCTGAAGGCCCAAAAACTCAAAAAGAGGACACACCAAGACACTAATTCTAACCTAGCCTTAAAATATCAACTTGCACCCCGAGTGACTAGGCACAAAGGAAACACGCAAGACATTGCAACTCAAGCTTAAAAGCAACTCGCACAACGATCACCCAAAAGGTGACCAAGAGTAAAATAAAACCTAGTCTAACCATTTAAGAAGAGACAAGGTGTTAAAAACAAGAAACATCTCACACCCCGTGCGGATAAGTAAATACGTTTGGTGGTTTCCTCAAACGTGAACTCCTCCTCGGTATGCTAGCCAGATTAGTTGCCGTTTCTCTTGCTCCCTTGAAAATTTTATTTTCTCCACTAATTTCTTCTTGTAATGATCCCTTGATGAAGGGGTATTAACACCCCCACTAGGGAGGCCTTCCACATCCACCAGTTTGCTCGAAGAGAAATTTGCTTCAACCACATCACTCAAAATTGGAACTTTGGGTCTTGTCTCTACCATATCAATAGTCACACTAGCAATTCTTTCCGTGACTCACTCTTCAATGCCTTTCTTCTCTAAATTGGAAAGATTCTCCACCTTAAGTTCGAATGACCAAAGAATTTCAAACATATTAGAGTTCAGCAGCTTTAAGTCAATAGCTTGGGATCTACTTTTTCCTCATTTTGCGGCAAAAATTACAAACTCCCCTCCTCATGTATCATGACAAAGCTCATCCTTGACTATTCCCCAACACAACTCAATAGAACTTAGCTAATTTACCAAACCCTTCCAAACGCTGTTGCACAAGCCCACTGAATACAAGCACCCAACCCCATTAGAAGTCTAGCCACCAGTGATAGAACAACATTTTCCTGCAACAAGCTATCCCTCAAGGGGGGTACTCACCTCTTGTTCCCATAGTCAACCGTTTTTGGTTCATTATCCGATCATCTAACAAACCAGAATCTTTAAACCATTAAATAGTTCCATTTGGACATGAAACACTGTCTCACCTCCATTGATGGCGCCAAACCATATGTTGATTGTTGATGACAATAGTTCAATTGACAAAAAAATTTTGATTAGTAGTTTAATTGACAAAACTTCAGTAGAGGTTAATTCTAAGTTAAGAGTACAGACAGATATTTGGAATCGAAAAGGTTTTAACAACTAAGAGAGGATACTCATAACATAAATTTACTAAAACTAAGAGCTGATATAATAGAGCAAAAAGAGTAGATGGCCAGGATAGCCAACCACTTTTATTATATTGATCAGATGCAATTATGATACCTGTCAAAAAAAAAAAAAAATATCACATGTAATATGGAGTTCTCAAAGTACATTGTCCATAGAGTTAAAGTAAGACAGAGGAGGGGAAGAAATCAATAACAAGTTAGCAACTATAGAATAATTAGAAAAATAAATTGCTCTAGAATAATTTTCCTTGTGCCAAAAATTTATCCAAAAAAATTCTTTTGCCTTGTGACAAAAGAGTGTTAAATGGAATAACTCTTTCATTGTGGCTTTGCATCCACAAGTTCGGGAATGATCTTAACCAGATTTAGTGTTTTCTGTCACATTATAAGCCATGTTGATTTTAATATATAATCCAGCTGGTACAGTAAGTAAGACATGACCATTACTAATATTCCATAACGCTTTGAAGTGTTCTAGAGAATCTATGTAGTCTTTGACATGATGGATGCAGTTCTGCAATGTACCACAAAATAGATTTCCTTTTGGATCACCTATTTTGAGAGTTCTTTAACTCTGACTAGGCTTGAAGCACAACCTTCACCCAAGATATTACTACAGCAAATTCCTTGTGATATGCTAGTTCCATCAACTAAAGGTGGACTTGCCTTCAACATCTTTGAGGTCTTTGGTCAAGGCCTATTTTGCAAGAGTTTGGGTGAAAAACGAAAGAGGTGTTCAGTTGACTCCCTCCCACTTTTTGGGGGTCTGGATCCGTAACATCCCTAAAATTTGATTATTATTTTCTAAAAATTATCCATATATATAATTGCAACAACATAATACAATTGTCTCTCTCCATGGATACACTCGTCTCTTTCTTCATGGACATACTTGTCTCTTTTTTCATGGAGACACTTGTCTCTTTTTTCATAGAGACACTTGTCAAGCAAAAACTTCACGCCTTTACCTATAAATTGGCAAGGCCATTCGGCTAAGACCGCCTTATCAAGTTGATTGCTAGCTTAAACCAAGTGAGAGGGAGAAGGTTTTGCCGAAATAAAAAAGAAAGAGAGATCGAAAGGTGTAACCGAATGGGGAAGGAAAAAAAAAAATATGTATATAGGGGAAATTCTATCACTTTTACTTTAATTTATGTAGAATAATTTGAGTTGTGTGGTGATCTTAGCAAAATTTGTGGGAACACACTTCTGGTAAACCGGTTGTATGCAGTATGCTTCTTTATAAATCTCTTTGTAAAGAGTTTATTCCTGAATTGTATTCCTTTTGAACATTCGTACTCGTCTTTAAATTCTATGGCTATATAATTTTTGGCTTCATTAAATTTCTTTCGGCACATCCTTGAATATTGCGTTCGTTGATAAATTTACTGATAAAATTATTTTTGCAATTGTTGGGTTTTATTATGGTTGATGTGCCATGGAACTAATTAGTATATGTACAAACGCACCCGTTGGTTTGTTGTTGAATATGGTTATAGAATGGTGACTCTACGTGGTATTGGTTATAAAATTTGGTATTGTCAATGGCACGGGTGGCATGATACTGAGAAGGGCAAATATTGGAATGACTATTATCAGCGTGGTTTTCTGTGATTTTGACCGACTCTTGAATATTATTATTATTTTCTTATTTGAATGGTTGAACAGACTTATATGTTGAGCTTTACTTTGATTGTCTTGAACTGAGCATTCATATTCCTGTCGTATTGTATAAGTTTAAGTTTACTTTCCAGGTTGAAGCGTACTAGATACTAGAGCATGATTTAGAATACATTGAGTTGATTATTTTTGGATCTATGAAGAATAATTTTTATTTTAGAGACTTATTTTGAAAGTTATGTATCTTTGAGCCTACAAAGAATTATTTAATATTTTGAGTTATTTGAAATTATTTTATTTAGAGTACACCTTTGGAGACATGACGTGTAGGTTAGTTGGATAATTTGGATCTATGGTGAGTTATTTCTTAGTTTGGGAGTTCGATTTCTTTGATGACGTAATGAAAAAATATAATTTGAGGTCATCTGATTTAGTTACTTATATTATTTAATGGTTAACGTCCCGGATTTTTCCGGACCGTCTATAAATAAAATAACTTTAAATAAAATTTTTACACCGCGTTGCTAAAAGAAAGATGAACTCCCAAAAGAATAATATTAAAATCTCTGCAGATCAAAATATCCATTAACTCCGAAATTGTATCCTTGATGTAAAAATACAACTCTTCAAGTAACTCAAAATATTAAATAATTCTCTGTAGACTCAAAGATACATAACTCCCAAAAATAATTAGTCTCCAAAATAAAAATTATTCTTCACAGGTCCTAAAATAATCAACTCAATGTACTCTAAATCCTGCTCTAATATCTGTTTTGTTTCAACCTGAAAAATAAAATTAAACCCAGAAGTATACAATACAACAAGAGTATAGATGCAGTTTAGAACATTCAAAACGAAGCTTAACGAATAAATCAGTTCTACCAATTTGATTAAAAAATAATAATATTCATGAGCCAGTAAAAAAAGTACTAATAATCATGTTGGTAATAATCATTTCAATATTCTCACCAAGCCCAATATCTGGCCCTTCTCAGTACCATGCCAAACGCCATTCGTGCCACGTAATAGTACCAAATTCTATAACCAACACCCCATAGGGTCACCCTTCCATAACCATATTCAATAATTGGCTAACGGGTGCATTTGTACATGTACTAATTAGTTCCACAGCACATCAACCAAAATATAATTCAACAATTTAAAAAATAATTTTATCAATGAATTTATCAACAAACACGATATTCAAGAATGTGCCGAAAGAAAAACAACAGAGCCAAAAATCATACAGTCATAGAATTTAACAAGCACGAATATTCAAAAGGAGTACAATTTAGAAATGACAGAAATACACTCTTTGCAAAGAGAGGAGCATATGGTATACAACCAGTTTACCTTAAGTATGTTCTCACAAATTTTGTAGAGATCATCATGTTAAGAATTTATACTAAAAGGCATGTTTTGTGTAACGGCTTTTGTATTTATTAATAAATTAGTTATTTCATTTTAATGAGAATATGTGTAAGCAATGTTTGTCTTGCATTATTTATTAATAATTATGCATGTTTGTCTCTTATTCTATACAGTAAATGATCTAATGTGCAGACTATAACTTACACACGGAAGATTAGATTATCTTTTCTCATAGAATATATGTTTATCATTCACAACCTTAGATGGAATTAGACATACCATCAAAAGGGCTATAATACAAGGTTTTAATAGATCTGTTTTAACTATAGGAAACGATATAGTTCCAACTCCCTGTACTAATACACTTTGTATGTATTGAATATGCCTGTGTTGAGGTAATTGTTTTTATACTAACTATATAAAACTATTAATGACTCATAATTATTATGAATGCTTATACTCTTAATCCTAATATAATTATTACACACGTGCATGCAGCGTTTATTATTTTGATTCACAAAAGAGTGAGATTCTTCATCGGTCAATAAACTTAGTTACGCGATAACATTACGTTTATTGTGAATATCAATTATTGATAGAATCCATGTCCCGGTATAGGAATTGATGATACCCCTTTGAGGAATCTGATAAGTTTTGATTATGTTAATCCTTGCAGGTGAATTATGAATATGACATATCAAATAAGTTAAGTAGAAGGTCTCAAGGATTTAAGTCTATCAGTAAATTTAATTTAATAGACGGGTATCTATGATTTTAACATGGGGAGATAAATAAGCATTTAATAAATGTAGCTCGAAATATAATTCTTTGTATAACAAGGAGTGCAATCATAAGTCTTTAGTTGTATAAATTACAATTTACGTAAATAGAGTTTAATTTGGGTTGGATTAGAAATTCTTATTGGCGTAGGAAACCCTAATCATACTAATTCTATGGTCTCTATTGTAGCCTCTCAGATACACATTTTTGTGAGAAAAAAAAACCCTAGCAGCTATGAGCCCACTCTCTCTGGAACAAGGCGTGTACGAGAGATATAATAAAAGTCCGAAGGTTGCATTCGAGCAGTTGATTCGTACTTGTTGCTATTCCAGATCAAAGTAGAGGGATTTCAAAAATCATATCTATTACTGTTTAGGATCAAACCAGAGAGATCTCGAAGATATGATACTATTCACGTAAATTAGTTTTTACTAATCAGATAAGAATTTTTTAGTATTATACGTATGCACTATAACTGGGTCTAAGGCTATTTCATAGTCCTCAACACACCACACAACTCACATGATTCTACATAAATTGAAATAAAAGTCATAAGAGTTTCCCCCATATATTTTTTTCCCTTTCTTTTTCTTTCATTTTCTTTCTGTCTCTCTCTCTCTTTTTTATTTCGGCAAAACCTCCTCCCGTCTACCTCCCTCTCACTCTCCTTCTCACTTGGTTTAAGCTAGCAATCAGCTTGGTGAGGTGGTCTCGGCCGAATGGCCTTTCCAATTTATAGGCAAAGACATGAAGTCTTTGTTTGACAAGTGTCTCCATGAAAAAGGAGACAAGTATGTCCATGTAAAAAGAGACAAGTGTATTATATTGTTGCCATTATATATATATATATATATATAGATGGAGAATATATGAAAGAACAAATAATCAAATTTAGGTGTGTTACAGGACCTAACAAATGAGCAGCAAAAGGGAGGAAAGAGGCCATGCACAAGAAAACCCTTTTTGTTCTGCTTAGCCTTATCCCCCTCTAGGGGTGTTTTAGCGAACGATCCTATTTGATCAAATACCTAGCTGCTAGTTGTAATCGGTTGTTCCATTTATACCTTTTCCCCTACCATGGAATGTGTGCATCGCTTTTTCTGAATTCTGATTAACCATAAACAATTGAAGAAAACAAAATTCTACTGTGGATTTGGGAAACTGACAAGCAACTGGTTTCTGAGAGAGGAACATACAAGACGTATGAGTAAGCCTAAGGTAAGAGAAGGAAGAAGAAGATAAGTTCCTCTCTATATCTCATTTTCTTGCTACACTAAGTTGTTGATGTATCCATTTGAATTGTTGCCAAAATATAACTGAGAAAAATCTACCTCATAGGTAATGTTGCCTCCCGATGTAGCTGGCTGGCGTAAAGATGGATTAGAGATGGAACCAGATGCTGACAGAATACAGATTTCACGCTTGCTTTGTTGCATGAACAACATAATCTTCTGGTACACATCCTATCGAATGCATCCATATATTTCGTTAGGAGGACACATTTACAACAAGAAGAAACTAGTCTGCTTCAGGAAAAATTTCCTAATAGGCATCAGAACATACCAAGTAAGAAGAACAACGAAGGAAAGAAATATATTGATATATCATAAGATTCAACAAAGGAAGTAGAGAAACCAGTCTATATATCAGCAGAAACTAGTTAAATTTATCATTACCACAAAGCTCAAATAAAAAAAGTACCATCCAATATAAGAGTAGGTTGGATAGCGGTAAAATGGGAAGTATGAACAGAACATCAAACATGGCCTCATGTTCACAAATTGTAAAGACTATGGAGCAGCATTAACCACGTTATCAGGCTACAAATGCCATGTAGTCCCATCAAGAGATCACAAGACATAATAATAATGGGAAGTGCGATATATCTAGATCATATCAATCCATTCAACACACTTCAATACCCACATAAGACAACTTCACGAGCATTCAAAAGAACAAGTCAAAGACTAAAAATATTCAGTTTTTTAACCCAATTTTGTCTTGCTAAGCTGGAATTTATTGAAAAAGGTAAAAATAGAGGAAATAAAAAATGAGAAGCCCCCGCACCAAAACCAAAAAAAAAAAATTCCCTTTTCAACCAAATCATGTTTACAGCAAAGGCGAAGGAAAAACAGAGAAGTGGAAGAATAACAAGAAAAGGACAGCAGTGAGACCACTTCAGCGGGTTGCTTGAGGTCATTGAAACCCCGAGTCTTAACCTTTATTTTTGTTTTCATTCTTTTTCTTTCTTTGATTTATTTCTTTCTAGATTCTTTACGTATCATTTTTCTCTATATATTTTATACTTTAATTGTTAAATTATACCTATCAATCTCAACCGGCCTTTTTAATTTTTGGAATCCCTAAATTTGTTTGTGAATAGAGTTGGGACCTAGAAAACTCGGACACTTCTAAGAGGGTGCTGTGTCCATGCTGGACACGCCAATTGATGTATCATAAATTTTTATTTATTAATTTTTAATGGACACACCAACAACACGTATCTATCACTGAGATACCCATAAAACATATAGCAAGTTAAAATTGTAAACATGTTTTCATTGTATTTTATGTTAAATGATGATTAAATTATGGATTTGATATTTTTTTAATGTTGAATTAGTATTATTTTTTTTTTCACATGTTTGGTAATTTATGAATGTTAAATTCATATACATAGCAAATAAAATATATAAGAAATATATTTTTGCCATGTCTCTGCCGTATTCGTGTCCTCTATTTTTTAAAATTGCCGTGTCTCATGTCCGTACCCATGTCAGTATCCATGCTTCTTAGGTTGGGACTCTATGAAAAAGAACATTAGGACTTTTGGCTACCACTTCTTTGCCAAAATATAAATGTGGCAAATGAATAATTTGCTATTATTTGTATACATATAATAGTATCTTGTCATGATGTCAGTCAGATCTTGAAAATTGGTGCACCAACGGGTCCATATCATGTTGTAGTTGTGTTCTATATTTTTTTCTATACTTCTTCAATAGTTCAATATAGCAAAAGATCCAACTAAAAAAAATAATATATACTGTCAATTTCAAGCTATTTTATCCGAAGTTAATTCCCATATCTTTCTTAGATTTCGGACTGCTAAACTTCTTCATAAAAAAACAAAAGCCACAAAAGAGCTTCATTAGTAAGGAGGCAAAAGAATTATTTCTTCTTACTGCAATATAATTTTATGTCAATGTTAGGTCATAGCTTCTATTAAGCGATCAAAAGGAAAAAATTTCTCCACAAAGGTTTATACTACGAGACTCTTAATACAAACATGATCACAAGGAAAGAGGCAAACTAGAAGTTTCGTGTGAAGCCCACTTAGGATGCAGTTTAACTTATGTTTTTGCCCAAATTAGGAAATGTTTACTCTAGGTCACTATAAAACTGCATACTTTCTATATATGTTTTATTAGGTTAAACGAATAAAAACAATTTTGATAATTTTCAAATTTACAGGCACCATTGTTGTGTCTTACAAGTTTTTTTCCCTTTTTCTTTTGTTCTTCCATAGGTCAAGTAACATTATTGGGCCTTATACGTAGTCTTTTGTAGTTCTAGAATAGTCTTACTAGCCAAAGCGTCAACATTTCCTAATTTGGGGTCCTAGTCAGTGTTATCATAAATCACTAAGAATCCTAGCATTTATGATTTGGAACACGCATTCTGGCACGTGGTACCCTTTCGTTCTAAAGCAGTGAATTTAGCAATCCAAAGCAATAAAAAAAATTACTAATTATTTCTTTAACATTTTCCTTTGGAGAAGAAAAATATCAAATGTGGTGAATTAAATTCTAGAGAGAGTGGAGTTTTAGCCCCAAAAAAAAAAAAAAAATGGAAACAAATTAGTCATTGCATTGAATATCTAATTGTTAACAAAAAATTGATCTCACATATAAAAGTCCCTTAACCAACTCTAATAGCCTAAACTATACAAGCTTACCCCCCTTGTACCACATTTTAGAGCATGTGGCGTATCACATTCCCATTCCCAGTCCTTGTACAAGAATGATTTGCATTTCAAATTTTCAGGTAACGTTGGTCCCAGTCCTAATAGCAAGAAAATTTCAACTACCTGTCAATGCCAACACACTCGTTCCATTCAATGAAGAGTTGAGTCTTAGAGAATTGAATATTAGTTGATGTTTGAGGCAATCTGACCTTGAGGATGGTTCATAATAAATTCTAGATGGAATTCTTGGATTCACCATCGTCTTTACAATTCATAATCCCCCCCCCCCCCCCCCCCCCCCCCCCCCCCCCCAAAAAAAAAAAAAAACCCAAAACAAAACAAAAAACATGAAGAAGAAGAAGAAGAAGAAACAAATAATAAAAAAAAAGTTTAATGTTCATTTGTTACTGTTCAATATGCCACAACAGCAGCTAGTTTATCAGCCAAAACTATGCCATACCAAGCCCAAATCAACTATAACCCTAACACTGGCCCCTAAAGTTTGACATTTAATTTAATATAAAACCCTACCCTAAAATACTTTCCACACAGAAATTTCAGCAACCAAAACTTTGAAACTCCTGCAACCTTAAACTTCTAAAACCAAACCACTGCTTACCCCTTTTCTATTCACAATTACGAATTTTCTTCATCTCCTATAGTTATAGTCCCACTAGGCACAGCTTATGGAAGCTGCTTATTAGCTTTTGCTTCCTGTAAGTTGTGTCCAATGCATTTGGTGAGTTCAACTAGCAGCTTCTCTTACTCAACTCATGGAGAAGCTGCCAAAGGGTGCTTCTCAACTTTCTGGTAAGCTGCTAGCCTGCTTCACTCCATACACTCAAATATTATCAGTTTATCAGTTATTGAATACTCATAAAATAACTAACTAGTAGCTACAGTTGCAGAACTTACTGATTACTATCAACCATATGCTTTTATAGTAACAACCTAAGAAGCATGGACATGGACACAAGTGTCGGACACGATACGTGTCGGACACAAGTGTCAGACACGACACCAACACGGCAATTTTCAAAAAATGCTAGACACAACACGGCAGGGACACGGCAAAAGACTATATTTTTATATTCTTTATATGTTATATATATAAATATTTTACCAAAAAAAAAAGAAAAATATAGAAGATTACACAAATTAAAAATAAAAAAGAACACATTTCACTACTTAATCGGCAACAAATTCGTAATTACTTAATTACATTCCATAAAAAATATAAAGTAAACAAACACAATAATAACAAAAAATATTAAAACGTCATTACACTTAATCAACTATCCATCATCATAACATATTTGTTTTTCTTCTTTTCTTTTTTTTTTTTTCATTCTTCTTCGAATTAATAATTAGTTTCAAAATTTATAGTTGAGGTCCCGTATGTCCTTAAAGTGTCCAAACCGGGACATGCGTGTCCAAGTTGTGTCTCTGGAGTGTCCGATATAAAAATAAATAAATAAATAATTGGACACGTAGAATGGAGTGTCGGACACGCGTCCGATGAGTGTCCCACGCGTCCGATGAGTGTCCCACACGTGTCGGTGTCCAACAAGCGTCTGACACGGGTACGGCTCCTCCAACGGAGTGTCCGTGCTTCCAAGGTAACAACACTACTCACTTTTGTCGTAATCACCTATCTATTATTTATAATCTTAAGTTGTGCCCAACAGAACGAAAGAATCTAAACATACAAGCTTTCAATGCCCAAAACCCAGATTACCCACCACAAAACGAAAGCTGTAGGCTTCACTATCCAAGTTTCCTAGTGTCGTGCTACATCACCTCTTGAATCTTTTTATTAGAACCAAATTTAATATAAGTCTAGGTCGTCTTAAACTAACCAATAGAAAGTAAAATTTTATTGTGCTCGAAGTTGAAGGATTTACAAGCTGTATATGCTCTTGTAAATATAGGAAAGTATGGAGAAAAGTATCATCACAAACTTGCAAATAAAAATTTCAGTCAACAATTGTTGTTCAAAATGTAAGAGAAAATTACATTGAAGGAAGCAGAAGAAGATTTGCCCTGAAAACTTGTTACAGAATAAAAAGAGTTGTGAGGCAAAGTGTCATCATTGGTTTTCACATAAATATGCTGAACAGTGCAACCTAAGATATCATCAGAGGGAAGGCAAAAATGAAGATGAAGAAAAAGGAGATTAACCCATAAAACTTCTTAGGGATAAACCGATTAGTTTCCTTGGAAAAAAATTCATTCATAACTCACTTCCCAGATTCTTCAAAATCTAATGTGCCCCATAATTCTGTAAGACTTACCTTCTAAAAGATAATGCAATCAACAAAATTCTAAAAAGTAGCTGACTTTTATTTTTTCTTATTTTTTTGTGATACTTATGTGCAAAGAGTAGCAGTAAGCAGCTGCAGTGCTTAAGTTTGAATCGATTGTCCTTGTATTTCACAATTGCTTAATATATATAACATATTTTACAAATGACGCAAAAACAGGAAACAAAAAAAATGAAAAGAAACAATAACTAAGATGTAATTTTGGGTCAACGGTGCAAAACCATATGGACCATCAATCAGGATGCACAAGAGAAAGCTTGGTGACAATAACAACTAATTCTACATAACTGACACGTTTTTGTGATAGTAATAAATATAGAGATAAATATAGAGATGGGCATGCATACTTCTCCAGCAGCTACAGAAATAATATGTGGTGTAAAACCTTGCCCCACATTGCCTGCATCAACCAGGTAGAAGTAAAAGCACCAAGTTAGTATTCATATATGTATCTCTCAAACCACCAGAGACTGATAAGAAATTAGACATTACTGTAAAACAACAAAAGGTTTTACTGTCTAAATTATGAAGTAAAGGATGATAAACAAAACTAGAAAATATAACTGCAATACTTCTTTAAGAAGAGAGGGAAAAAAATAAAGTTATGGAAAGCTATTCTCAATCCACCAGATGCACAAAGAGGTTTAGAACCATGAAGCACTTCACAGAAGCAACTGTAGAAGATATGCCTTCTTCATCTTATAAGAATAAAAAACTAGCAGAGTTAATCATAACACCATATTTATAAAGAGTTATCCACAAATGTTTATTTCTACAAGCAGTGAAAGAATTTAAGTAGGCTACTGCCCACCTATCCCTTCACTTCCCAGGGTTCAATATACGGAGACATCAATGGAGATATAAGATATCCATATTGGTTTGAAAGAATGGCAGAATTTAATAGCGAGGGGCAGAAATTTGAAGTGAGAACACTAAAATAGATCATAGTGGATAATTTAGATCAATATTGCGAATAGTTAATCAACAACTAGCGGTTTGAGCTTCTTACAGAAAAACCTCGTTGGTTTTGAAAGCTAAAAGGACATTGTACAACTGTAGGGTGAGGATTCTACACAGTTTAGCATGGTTCATGAATATTGAAACATTAGAAAAGCATTTGAAGAGCGTTATCATCGTCACATTGTTTTCTTTGTTCTTGATTTTCTTCTTGTCAATGTATCTTACTAAGGTAACACAGAGCACTACAACAAGTCAAATTTATGCTGCAATGTAGTGGTATTAAATCACATTCCCAGGATGTTGCCATTTTGTGGCAGGAAACTTGGTGATATGTAGCACTGGTTGTTACGTCATTGCAGATGCATGAGACTCTGTTACATGGTCTTTGCAAGCTACTCCAGTTAAGGAACCTACTAGATTGTACTCCGGAACAACACAGTTACTAATATTGCCCAAGAAGTGATACTGTTCAAGTGAAATATGGATCAATGGAGTGCAATTTTCCAGTCTATTTTGAGGTGCACGTGTGATATCTTTGCATAAGGTAGGGGGAATGTTTGAGGATTTTCATAATGAGTATTACAAGTTATTGTGGAGATTGTTACAATAACATTGAAGTCAATACATAAAATATATATAGAAAGAACCGAAGTGCAGCAATTTGTTCTAATTATGATCTTCACACTCAGTACACAGACCCCTCATGTTCTCTCTTCGTCTTCTTGTGTCACTTTCTTCACTTTTGCTCTTTTGCTTTGACCTTATCCATCATATTTACCTCAGACCTAGTCAATCTAAACACCATAAACCTAGTCATGACTCATGATGCAATGATTGCAAAATCAGGTTGAAAACAAGAATGAGGAAGAGAATAGATACTAGAGCACGAGTGATGTAGCTTAGATTTTAGATTATATATTTTTTCTATTTTTATTTAATTACTTTGACAACTGAAATAATTACTTTTTGCCTTTAATTAGAGCCTTATGCGGGGGTGTCCACATCGACTAACGTGACTTCATGCCAGGCACATGATTAATAATGTAACATGACAAGTGGACCTACTGCGTCATGACACGTGAGCCAGGGCATGCTTTGGTTGAACTGTTGATTAGAGCCCTATAAATATCTAAGTCTAAGCCGTTGGAGGAATTCTGACTGAATATTCTACGTAAGGCAACGAACAAAATTTCTCTTTGTTTCCATTGAAACAACCGAAACATTTTTGTTTCCCAAAGAACCGAAATGAAATATTAGCTGAATACTAAAATTCCAATGTTTCCACTGAAACATATTGACTATGCCTACCTAAGCAACAACCCTCCTCAATTTAAGACATTGAGCATGGCAGCAACATAAAATATTGCCGGGCTTCATGAACATAAGAAATGCCTCTTCCACAATCATACATGCAAAAATATATGCCCATATTTCATCTTGAATTAAAGGCATCCAGCAGAAAAAGGATTAATAAATTCACCAAGGGTAACAAAATGTTCTTAATTTGGCCGGGTATATGTTTTAAGTACAATAAAACTATGCCAACAAAACCAAAATTGGAAGATGCATTGGGAAATATCACACCAATAATACCCAAGTAATTGACTTGCATATTGACAAAACCCGGCTAACTGTTACACGCAAACAGAGTGGCATATAACCTCATCAATCTAAGAAACTAGGCATACAAGCAACATAACAAATTGAAGGGTTTTGTACAGAAGATGCTCGTGGAATCAAGTTCAGATCAAGTACTAAAGCATACTACAAAAGATTGCAACACAAACAAACAAAAGGTTCGTACATAATGCATCCCCATCGATTACATGGAACCAAAAATTCAACAATTTCTTTTGCTAATATTAAAAGCCTCTACGGACCTCCGCCAAATCCATCACATAATGCGTACTGTGAAAAAAAAAACACTAAAACCCTTTTACAATTAAGGTAGTTAGGAAAAGTTAAGTGAAGAAAATTAAGCGTTTAAAGAGACCCACCAAGAGCAGCCAACTGGGTTTTCCTGGAGGAAGAAGAAGACAGCGACGCAGCATCAGCACCACCCCCCAATGACTGGTCCTTCTTCTTGGGCTGAGAAATCGGCACCGGCGACGACGACGACGACGACACTCTCTTCGCAGCAGCCGCCTGCTCCGGCGTCCCGTACTTCCTGGGTCTCCCTCTCTTCCTTCGCACGGTCTCTACCGGTGGCGTGACCGCCGAGGGAACCGAGTGAGGGTACACCATGTGAGGCGCTCTCTCGGTGTTCGGTAGGATTCCATTGGTGGGTGAAGACTGTGAAGTGGTGGTGACGGCACCGGTGGGGCTCTGCTGGTGCTGTGGCTGTGGCTGTGGCTGTGGCTGGTGGTGGTGTTGCTGTTGGTGATAGTAACAGCTCAGTCCACTTTCATTCGGTTCCATTCGAAGAGAGAGAAAGGGCGAGATAGAGAGGGGGAGTATGTGTGTGGGAGCTCGATAGATCTTTTTTCCTTTTCGTTTTTTCAGTTTCTGATTATTATTATATTTAAGTTAATTATATTGGTGTGGTAGTTTTTCAGCCGTTGGATTGGAATTTGTATCGTGATTCACTCTAGTTTTTTACTTACTACAGCTGGCAGTGGCACTTGGAATTCGGAATTCACGTACTGCAACATTGGTGCATCAACAATTCAAAGAAAAATTTATACTTAAATTAACATTAAAAAGTTAGACATAGATAAAATATTTTCAAACACAGATGCTTAAAAATCAGTAATCCGACATTCTGCATAAAGAAATAAAAATAAATCGGCTCATTTGAGTGAAAAATAAAGAAATGAAAATAAAAATAAAAATAGTGTGAGTGACCTAGTTGAACCGGCTCATTTGTTGTTCTGAGCCGGTTGTCACCAAACCTCACAGATTAATTGTCTGATCCCGGTTTGAGAGATATTTTCAAAGAGAGCAAAAATAAAAATAAATACATCTCCAAAACCCAAAACCCTACTCCATAAAACCATTCTATATCCTTCCACTCCCTCATTTCTCAACCCAGTGTGAGTGAAGTCTTATCTGTCATCTCTCTCTTCATCATCCCCCAGAACCCCAACCGACGTCACAACCATAAACCCCTCTCTCTCTCTCTCTCTCTCTCTCTCTCTATATATATATATATATATATACATATCAATAATCGACGAAGCCGCCATTGATGGCCCATTGATAGTCGCCGGTTGATTGACGATGTCGGGGCGACGGAAGAACCGTGGCTCTGTTACTGTCGAGAACAGGGGGGTTGGTAAGAGGAAGGGAAAGAAGAAGGAGCTCAAGAGTGATCGCCTTCGTCTACAGGATGTTTTACTGAGTCCGGATTACGTTCTGAAGAAGGTGTTCCGGAAGGATGGTCCTCCACTCGGTGTGGAGTTCGATTCTCTTCCTCCACAAGTTTTTCGTCATTGCAAAAACGGTATGCTTTAATCTTGTTAGTTAGTATTAGTGAAAATTTTTGGATGATATGTCTGAATTTTGGTAAATTATTGTTCAATTTGATTGTGATGTTAATTGTTCGGCAAGTGGAGTTCATTCATAGGAGTATGAGATATGAAGTTATAGTTCTGGGAAATAAGTAGTGTCTCTTAGTATTTTGATGTTTGCTCAGCCTTTGCTGTTTCAGAGGTCGCGGTTTTGAGTAATGTTTTAATTATGGGTGCGGACATCATACTGAATTTGTTTTTCTCTGTTTGACATGATTTCAAATGGAATCAGTTGGAGGAAATGGATCCATGTAGCCTACACCAAGTAATTGGGACAAAGGCTTGTGTTGAGTTGATTTTTTTGATAAACAAGACAAAGAAACAACTTATAAATACAAATATTTTTTGATAGATCCTTTTCTAATACAAATGTTACGTCTATATGTATTTATCTAAATGGTACCTAGTTCCAGTGGAGGAAATTTGAGAAAAGAGCAGTAGTGTTACTTTGTAACTTGTTGGTGCAGGTGAATATGTAGAACGGGTACTGGAAATTTGAAAGCTACTATTGAGTAGTTTCTCTTTCCTTTTCGATTTCTCATTTTGAAGAAAACAAATTATTAAATGACTTAGATTGTCCGTCAGATTCACGTGTTCTTCCATCTTACACAAGAGGAAGCCAACTAGACGTTGGTTTCCGAATCTCCTAAAGCAGCCCGGCTCCAAGATGGAAGCTGAACATTTGTCTGTGTTTTTTAATTTTGTTGAATTTAATAAACCTCACACTCAATACTATCACACCTTACTGTTTAAATGAGACGAACAATCATGTCCTGCATATTGGTTCATTTTTTAAGGGAGCATGGAATGTTAACCATCATCTCTATCTTTTTAGGACGACTGGGGTCCAAAAATTCTCATCGAGCTTGCCAAGAAAACCAAAGAGCACTGAAAGGAAATAAGGCTTCCAGAAATTATGATCACGCAAGTGATGAAAACCAAAGAGCACTAAAAAGGAGAAAGGTAGTGGAATACATATCTAGTCGGAATCTTGGAATGATTTGGCAGACGTTTCCTCTAAATTAGGGTATTATGTGCTTCCTTTTCAGGTTCCCAAGCCTACCCTCTTGGACAATCAAATCAGCCATAAAAAGAGTGCTCCAGTTAAGAAACATGGTATTGGGAAAGGTTTGATGACAGTTTGGAGGGCAATCAATCCGGAAGGCAGAGATTTTCCTACTGGTGTTAATTTTAATGAGAGGCAATCTACTGCTGTTTTCATGATGTCGACTTCTGCTTCCCAGAAATCACTTGTTCAAGAGAAAAAATCACGAAAACGACAACCTGTGATGGTTAGTCATTTGATCAACATTTCCTAAATTGTATTGTTGAAATGTTATTTTGTTGTCTCTGAAGCTATTTGAGAATGTGTGTTTGTTGAGCATCTCTGATTATTTGATCGTAACATTTACTTGAAGAAGGATTTCTAACAGTAAGTTGCTATTTCATATACAGAGAAGATTAGGAAAAGGAACCAAGGTGCAAAATAAGAGGAAGCCTCCGATTAGAAGAAAGGTAAATATGTTCTAGTTGTATCTGTGCAGTTTATTTTAGCAGCTTTCATAACATAGACTTGACTGTTATGATTGAAGGTGGAAGGCAATAATACTGAGAAGCAAAAGCTGCCATGCAAAGAAAAATGTGAACTTGCTTTGGTAGGATTGAGATATCAAGAAGATCTCGAACAATTTGCAATGCTAATGGATGATGAAGAGTTGGAGCTACGAGAATTACAAGCAGGACCAAATCCACCAACATGCTCTGCTCATTTTGCAACCAATGGGTTGCGTGGTTGTTCCCTTTGCAAAGGTTGGTTTTTACATGTTATTTTATTTTATTGTCATTGTTATTATGGTTATTTCAATTATTATCCTTCTCTTAGATTTATTTATTTGTAGGGATTATTCTTCTTATTTATCCCAAAAGAAAAAAGATTACTAATTTACTACTGCTATAGTAGTATTTGTACTATTTGTTTTGCTAGGCTGTGTAGATTTAATTTATTCAGAAGAGTTTCATAAATTTCTCTGATGTTCCCTTTGCTCTGCTGTAAAATGTTATACACTGAAAGATTTTATAATGGATGGTACATGAAGAACACCATGCTCCTCATTTTCCAATGTTTGCTTGAAGCTTTGGAAATAAGTTACTGATACTAAGAAAATCCACTTTTATAACCCTGCATGGAGTTGCAACTAGGGGTTCTGGTGCAAACACCAGGTTCAAAACCCATTGCCTATTAGTTGTGTTTTCCCTTTTTATCTTTTTATTTTTGGGTGGGGTTCGAGTTTGGGTTCTGGTTGGGTTGGGGGGTGGGGGACATGCAATTAGGGGCATGCTGGAACACCAGGTTCAAACCCCATTGCCTGTCAGATTGTTTTTTTTTCCTTTTTCCTTTTTTTTTGTGGGGGTGGGAAGAGATTCCATTAGGGACACTTTGTAATTATGAACATATAATCTAGTTGATATGCATATGTACATGTGAGTACATCTATATACTTCTAATTTTTGAGTATATCTATATGCACGTATATAGGTCTTTATGCATACACGCATACGGGAGTATATGTATATCCTTATGCATCAGGTAAGTTACATGAATGCATACCCTTCTCTATGTTTATCTCATATGCACATCTACTGTTGGGACACACTAGTCCCAACTGTCTATAAGGAAGATGACTTCAGAAAACTATATGGAAGATGACTTTAGAAAAGAACTGAGTCATCTCCAGGAATTTTTGAGCTATCTTCATTTTCCCCACAAATTTGTGTAAAGAATTTTACTAGCAAGGAGTAATCAAACAGCTAAAAGGTGAGATATTTTTCTTGAAAATGCTTTATGTCAAAACAAATGGATTGTAAATTTCTGGATCTTTTTGTGTTTTCTCAGATTTGCTGGCAAAGTTTCCTCCAAATTCTGTCATGATGAGGCCACCATTCTATTTGCAACCATGGAGTTCTTCACCAGAGCTTGTCAAGAAACTGATTATGGTGTGTAGAGCAAGTATTTAATCCTTTAGTGCTTCTGCTATGCAAGAAACATCATTCATGAGTTGTGATGAGTCTGATGACTACTTTTCTTCTTCAATTGTCTTTATGAATTTCACCTAGGTGAAAAATTGGTATTCCATTTCTTTATCTAGTTATGTTACTTAACATGCATTATATACTACCGAGCCTTGTTTGATGAAATGCTCATTCTGCTGATTGCATTCCTACGTGATTCTTATACAATATACCCCATGGATTCACTTGATAAGTAAATACCATGAGTTCATTTATCTCTTTACTCTGTGATTCCTAATAGTGTAAAACATGAGATAGAATTATCCCTTCACAATTCCTGCACCAAAATGTGAGTTGCTATGTTTTCTGACACAATGCTCATTATGCTGATTGCATTCTTACCTGATTGGCTGATTCTGGTTCAAATATATCCGATTACTTGAGCTTATAAGTGTATGCCATGACTTCTGCTACCTCTATATTCTGTGATGCTTATTGCTTTATAATTGTTTAGAACATGAGATGAAGTTGCCCTTTCACAATTCTTGCACCTATACGTGAGTTTGTACATTGCCTAAACGATTCAATTCACAGCAATCGTGGGCAGTTTATTTTCCCGGGTTACCTTTTACTCTTCTTGTTCTTCTGTTTCTCTGTTCACCATTTCTCGCGAAAAATTCAAGTGTTTAAGGTAAAAACTGACAAACAGTTAACATAGATTGAGCGTGCCTAAAATAAGATTCCTTGAGTCTCCAATTCTAGTCATCCACACAAACTCTCCATTAGGTTTTCACTTTATCCTTGGTTTAAACATCTTTCTGTTGTCCAAATGAATATGGCTCACAATCAACACAAGATCTATAGAGCATAGGGCACTAATTTATCTGCCCGAGAGTCAGCTTGCCAACGCTTCTTCATCCTTTATCCTTTATGTAATTTATACTTCACCAATGGATGAGTTAGTAGCTATGGTAATTCTGTGTATGACACACTAAATAGACTTGTAATGGTTAAGCATTCTTTGCTATTGCCATACACTTCTAGTGTAGGACTTGATTGAAGTTGTCAGTAATGCTATTATGTCTGTTGTCTTGCTGAGTATAGGCTGACTTGTCTGTTGCAGATCTTCCATTTCCTTTATACTTATGCTGTGATGTTCAATATATGTTCCTTTACCTTAGATGAGTTTGCTGAAGCATTTCATGACAAGGTCAGTTCTCATATCCGGTCTTTAGTTACTTATAATCAGATTTTTTACTTGGCTTGTTCAATTTGTAAAATTGTTGCCCATTCATCCAAGTGTTCTTTAGATTGTTCTTTGGATTGTTCTTTGCTGATTATTATTATTATTATTTTTTTATTTCACATGGCTTAGGAATCAATGTTACTTGGAAAAATTCATTTGGCCCTTCTCAAACTTCTTCTCTCTGATGTTGAAACGGAGCTTAACAGAGTATTTTTTTCTCGTGCCAGCACAAATGGAAAATTTCTTGAGTTACTTCACGCAGTAAGTTTTAAGGACTCATAGACAATGTTAATTTGATTGGTTTTAGTGCATTTTGTGTTTGCTGCATTGTTTGTTACTATTTTGATTTGTTTTCTTTGCTTAAAATTTGGTATTAGCAAATATTAACAATGAATTAATTTGTTACACACAAGGATGCATGTAAAACAGATGTTGATTTATCTGCTCAGGGCCTAGTTCCATGTTGGAATGGGATTGAGATTGGTCTGAGACAGAATCAATGAGACAATGAAAATACAGGTTATGGCATTTCCTCTTTATTTATATGGGTGGCCCTTTTGAAAAATATGCACGCGAGTGTGTTTGGCCACATTTGAGGTTGTTGAACTTATTTAAATTTGCTAAAAAAAAGGTTGGGAAGGTGCTTGACAAAATTGGCATCGCAGATCAAAGACCTCTTAGATGGGGGGAGGTGAGGACAATCTTCAGAGTTATTCTGTTTGGTATGCAAAAAGGAGTTCAAACCTATCCTGAAAATATTCCAAATTGCTGGGCGTCTTTTGGTCATTGTTAGATTCGATTTCCAAATGGCTGGTGGTGTGTGCCCTAATGGGCCAGGGATGGATCTCCTTATGGAAGACCCAAATAGTGTTTTTTTTTTAAATTGAGTTCTCTACATGGATAGCTTAACTGCAAAAGCCTGGTTAGCATGTGCCTTAATGCTTAAAAGTTAGTTTGTTCCCCTTTTTTTCCATTTTCCAACCTCACGCATTTTTTCCTTCGCTTCTCTCTCATTCAGTGGCATGGTGAGTCTTTGAGTTTCTCAATTTCTTCAGTTGATCTACTCAGGGCATGGTTTATATCAGCTTTTTGTCTAGAAAAGAGATATGGAAGCTTTTTTTGTACTTTCACTGTTTCTAGAATTCAGAGCCTTGTGGAGACGTTACCTTTTTTTTGTACTAAGAAGGATTAAGTTCTTGTCTCTCCCATTGGCTGCCTGTTTCTGGGTTATAGGAGGCATTGGGGGGGGGTTTTGGGGTGGGATTTTTTTTGGTTTGAAAAGGGGGAAAGGGTGAAGAGGGAAAGAGAGAAGAAGGGGGGTAGGTGTGTTTTGGGGGGGGGGGGGGGGGGGGGGGGGGGGGGGGGGGGTCTTCGTCTTATCTAGGAAATTTGTCTGGATATATGGTAGTTTCCTGGTAGGACTTGTAAATGCCGAGGTCGGTAGATTTTGGAAGTGTCATAGGCATATGATTGGCAGCATCTGTATAGTGTTGCTTGCCCACTATTTATTTATTTATTATTGCTCTGTGTTTGACCTCTTTTTATTATTGTAGTTTTCTTGCGGAGCTTCTACTTTTCTTGATCCACCAGTTTTCCATGATCTATTGCATTGTACATGATTACCAATTCCCCCTTCTCTTTCTCATTTATGATGGTAGGTTGAACATCAACAGTATGTTCTGGAGTTCTGGAAGAAATCTCTAAACGCCCTGACATGGACAGAAATATTGCATCAAGTTTTTGTTGCCGCTGGTTTTGGGTCAAAACGTTGTACATTGCGGAAGGAAGCTCTTGACAAGGTATTCAAATTTCAAACAATTACTATATTTCATTAATCTGTGTGGAACAACACATTCTGCTTTAATGTTTCTTATATTAGTCATCCCTTGCCAATAAGTCTCTCTCTCTCTCTCTCTCTCTCTGTGGAACACCACATTCTGCTTTAATGTTTCTTATATTAGTCATCCCTTGCCAATATGTCTCTCTCTCTCTCTCTCGTGATGTTTCTCTTCTCATACACACACAGGCATATGCGTGTGTGAAACACACTTTGGAGCACACCCTCTTCTAAAAAGGAGCAGTGCTTGTGTAGACATGAACACTCGTGGGATGCTTCCACACATGTTTTCTACATGTCCCTGCTGTACACATTGAAAATCATGAGTTCAGACACTTAGCTACCAGGCACATTCTTGGACACCACCTATTGTGATCAAAACAGTTTGGCATTGGGGAGCAATTCTCCATTAATATTAGAAAAAGTTATAATTGTAAAGAAAATTAAGTTTTGCATAAAATGGAAATTTTGATCCGGAAAACAGAAGTTCTAGGATAGTTTATTGAATTGGTTGGCGCGGGCTGAAGAAAGATTGTCCTAGTTATATGTTCTGTGTGCACATCCATAAATACTTCTGTGCCTTTGGACTATTTTGCTTTGCCTTGCTTGTGTAATGTCATGAGTCATGACTATGTCCTTGTCCATGCTAATAACTCTATGATGTAGATTATATACAAGAGGGAGGGAGGGAGGGAGAGAGACCTTGCATAAAACTGTTCTTGATTGATTAAGGTTTTACTTTATACATTCTTAAGCTAGTGGCCTTAATTATGTTTAGATTGGTTTCACAATTCAAGCTTGAAGTTTCCAATTTTGGAGTCTTAATCTGAGTAGAATAAGGAAACAAGCAGTACATATTTTTGTCCTCTCCAGCTCAAGAGTGGCTTCAGTTTAGATATTCTTCCTGCTGCTGTTAGGCTCTTGGAGGAGTGTTAATAAAACCTTAAAATTTAGGAGCAAATGCTGGAGGTATCCTAGATGATATTCCCAAAATCTTCTTCTTGCATAGCATTTAGGGAATCATTCTCGTTTCCCTATTCCATTGGATGTCAGTGCCTGTTCCTTTTTGTCTGTTCTTTTGCTGATTTTTTGAGCAACTTGTACATGGTTGTAGATATATAGGCAATGAGGGTTTAGACTTCAAGTTTCTTGTATATGCCTGATCTACAGGGTTAAGCCTGTCTAAGGTGTTCTCTTTTATGTAATTACTTATCAAAACAATCTTCTTCTTCTTTCAACAGTTCTTACTTCTTAGTAGTTTGTTTTTGTCACAGGCAGCCCTCTTTATTTTGTTTTTCCTCTTTATTTTGTTTTTCAATCTGAAAGCTTAGTTTTGTAACTTAACCCTTCACCTACTGGATAACTCATTACCCAATGTAGAACCGTTGATTAGTTAATGCTGAAAAGTTCTAGCAACATTAATTTTAATCAGCAACCTATCAGTTCCAATTTCAGGAATATAATGGGCCTTTCTCCCCCATATTTTCTTTTTTTTTTTTTTTTTGATAGTTAAGCCCAATATTACCAGAAAACACTAATACCCTATCCGAAACATGGTACAATTTCGTTCCAAAACGGTGAATTTAGGGATCCAATGCAATCCTAAAAGTTTTTCCTATTTATTTCCCTAAAGGTCACCTATAATAAACGAAAATCTAGGGGAGAATGGAGTTTTGGCACACCAATATGCAAAAAAATGGGTCATGATGCTCCTAGAAATGTGTTTTTACATGATTAATTTGAAAAATATGACTATATTTTATTAGATATATGATCGTTAAAAGAAAATTACTCTAGAAGTACCTTAAATTCTAATAGTATAATTCATGCAAGTCTATGTCTATTGTACCACATTTTAAAATATGGGGCATACCACGTTCTTATTCCCATTCCACGTACTGGAACGATGTTCCAGGTACAATAGCGTAAGCCTTTGTTCCCTCTATACTGTCTGTAACTTTCTTCTTTTAAAACCCTATACCAGACAACTTTCTATACTCTTAAGCATGTTACAAAACATGTGTTCAACAGCATTATTCTGAAATTTTATACTGCATCTCTTTCTCTCTGTCTCATGCACACGTAAACACTTCCCATTACCTACGCTTCCACCTACATGCACACATGATAGATTTACTAAAAAGTAAAACCCATTATGCCTGCTTCACTCTTCGTGCCAACAAACAGCTGTCTTATCCTCTTATTACATTAATTATGCATCTGTGTTGAATTAAATACTTTAGCACAATTGAAAGAAAAAATTCAATCATTCTTGTTAATATTTGATGTGATGCATTGAGGCCTCCGGACAGGCATAACATTCACTCCTCCATGTTGTAAACAGAAAGCTATTTAAGTGCTTTAGAGTGCTTTCTTCGCACCTCCTCCTTCCACATATCTGAGCAAGTACTATGTTATAAAGGCATGTGTTGGGCCTGAAGCTTACTTGTGTGAAGAATGGGCCTTAAGAATATTTTGAACCTGTTTTGTATGCCCTCAACACATATTCCTAAAGCCTCAAGGACTAGTAACAAAATATGTCTGGTTGACATTCCGGCAAATTTTTTGATCTTGGGACTTAAATACATGAATATAACTGATTTCCCACTCAATATTATTATCCTGTTCTCTAAATCATTTTTCACTACCTTTAAGTTTCTGTTGTGGTTTTCTGTTAAAGAGTTGTTGAAAATATATTGAATTGGTGACATATTTGACTTCCTGTGTTATTGAATCTTCTGTAGATTTGTCCTTTTCTTAAGTCAGCCTTATGTATCCTTCTGGGGATGATTATCCTTCGAAACTTCATGAGTTTGTATTCCTCTTCTGCATGCCTGAAACTTTTACTGTTCTTTGAATATCGGAATTTTGCATGTATATTCTCCTAGCTAAATGGCAACATATTTTACAATCAAATGTGATACAATAGTTAATATACTTGTACTCGTCACATGATTAAATTTTGTTAATTGCTCATTGTAAGGGAAATTTTTCGGCTAGTTAATAAATAATGAAGATAGTATTATTTGAGTGTACAAGTTGTCCTTGTTGTTTTGAATTGAAGTACATCATGAAAAAGCATATGTTTTTTTCTGGTACATTGGAGGGCTAAAGCCCTGGCAGAGGGGGAGGGGGAGTCGAACTTGTGACCTCACTCATGAGTGGGGCCATCACTACCACCGGGCCCCTCTCCTCAAAAGCACTATGTTGAACTAAATGTATTCTATACAACTTGCCCCCCTGATGTGCTATGGCCCCCTCCATGTTAATTTTTTTTTAAAGAACTTATTCATGTCTAATCCACTAGTACTGATTCAATGAAATAAGAATAACATT
The DNA here is from genome assembly GCA_033060915.1 of Euryodendron excelsum. Taxonomy (NCBI): domain Eukaryota; kingdom Viridiplantae; phylum Streptophyta; class Magnoliopsida; order Ericales; family Pentaphylacaceae; genus Euryodendron; species Euryodendron excelsum. The sequence goes on along the minus strand of CM065390.1, from coordinate 24,018,668 downwards.
TCAAGATATCTACATTCAGTGTTTAGTAAACCAAATGTTCCAGAAGTGTTTTTTATTAATTCCGGACCCACATTCAGCATTACTTCACTAAATGTGCAACTTATTAGAAACAAGCAATTTTTTCACTGCTGACTGTGCAGTATACTTTCTATCTGAGAACTGCATTGTGACACTTCTGAAGCATTCATGCTCAAAGAGCGTTGGAGATTGTCTATACTTGGGTTCTGATACTTTAACATTTCTATTGAAAACAATTTTATTTTGCATCCATAAAAATTTGCACACTCAAAACACAAGCACACTGATAAATTGTGCCCTTGTAATAGCATTCATGAAAACACATACATGGCTATTTTATTTTATCAAGGCTCTAAATTTGGATTTTTATATTTTAGGGTTACCCTGCATCTATGTTGGATTTTCGTGCTTGACTACATTTGTTGCGTGCTACTCCTGTTGGAATCCCTCGCTTGACTTTAAAATGGACATATAACTTGTAAATTGACCGAGGATTAAACGAATGTTTTGAATTGTGTGCAAGGCTGCAGTAATATATACGAAGTTGTAACATCGTTTTTTTTTTTTTTTTTGGGTTAATCTTATGGTTCTGGTTTTTAGACTTTCATATTGAATTTTCTTCTTTTTGCTTCAGCAGTGAAGCAAACCATTATAAGGTGTATATACATGACCTCTGGAATATTTGCTACAATAACTATGTAATGTTGGCTTGGCCTGGCATTGTTGTTTATAAATGTGTGTATATACGAGTATTTGTGGTCTCATGCATTTGCGTTCTGTTCTGTGTTGATTATGTTGCTTTTATCATTAAAGGGGATTGAAAGAAGAGGTGTTTTGCTTTTGCTTGATATATATATATATACTCCTAATTCTTAAATAATGGTTTTCTTCTGTTGTAAAACAAAATTTTGTCGTATGTGGTTTGTGTTTTGTAGGATGTCAATCGCATGGTAAAGTATGGCTTAAGCCCTGGTACTTTGAAGGGTGAATTGTTTAGTATTTTATCTGAGCAAGGAAATAATGGGATGAAAGTTTCTGATTTAGCAAAGTCTTCAAAGGCAAGTTATTCTCCTATGGAGTTCATTTCCTGAAAGAAAGGGTGTTGATTAGGTTGCTGCCCTCACCAATATCAGGATTCTAGTAATATTTTTTTGTACTTCATAAAATATTGAAATTGCAACTATTTTAGTGACAAATATTTGTTTTCTTGAAGATTGTGGACTTGAATCTTGCTGCCACAACTGATGAACTTGAACTTCTAGTAAGCTCTACACTTTCAAGTGACATTACCTTGTTTGAAAAGATTTCATCGTCTGCATATCGTCTACGTATTCATTCTGTCACAAAGGAAGCTGAAGATTTTGAATTAGACCCTGAGGACTTTGGAAGCGTTGATAATGACTCTAAGGATACTGACAGATGCAGTAGTGGTGATGACTCTGAGTATGATTCAGCGACATCTGCTCTAAGTAAACTCAAGCGAGGATGCCATCGTAAATATGGAAATAACATGTTGACAGTGTACACTGAAATTGATGAGAGCCATCAAGGAGAAGTATGGTTGTTAGGACTGATTGAAGGTGAATATTCAGATTTAAGCATTGAAGAAAAGCTGAATGCCTTAGTGGCTTTGGTTGATCTTCTTAGTGCTGGTTCCAGTATCAGAATGGAGGTAATGTATATAATTGTTAATTCCTAAATCCCTTGTGAAAGCTCTGCCACTTTTTTACTTTTTAAAAATTCGGTGTAAGCAGGTTCCTTGTATACACATGGTGCAGACTTTTTCCTAAGGTTAACTTTTAAGTTGCAACTTTGACTGCCCAATTATTCTACCTTTTGTCTTCATATTGCGCGTAACTTTTTGTAAGCTTATAAGTGGAATGTCAACTTATGTCATATCTTGTGCTAGAAGCTAGGTTTTTTGACATATTTTTGTTCAAATTTATTTTGAATCCTAATTTAATAGAGGCTACTTAGATGCTATGTTTTGAACTAAAGCTTCAATGATATATTTGAATTTCAAAGTGAAAAAAGTTCAACTTGGTAGTGCTTTGAACCTGGCTTAAAAGCTTGTTGCGATGAAGTTGTATTGATTTCTTTGATATCATGGTTTGTACAAGTTCCGTCATATTGCTTACCGTATGAGCTAGTTCTTGCCCATTATCCCCCTCCTCCTCCCCCTCTCCCTTTCGTTCCCTCCCTCATTTTCTGTTCTTTTAAGCATTTAGTCTTAGTTCTGTAACACGCAGTGAGGAGAAACTTTCATCATCAAAAGCTATTTTTGTATTTTAAGAACTCACCAAGGAAGTAGTTATGCATTTATTGGGCTTAGTTTTTAATTTAGAATGTCTTGGATGGCTTCTTCCTGCACATTTTGAATCCTCATTTGCAAAGTCTTCTCAATAGAGAGCTTAGATTTGATTGAATGACACCCACATTTCTATTAGGGGTAAAGGATATTTTATGAATATGGACCCCCTGTTGAAATCATTACAAAACCTGGAATGTTGAATGAACGATGCCTGAATGTCTAAAATTGAGTGAAGGTGATTATGTTTCTTAAGCAATAATTTTTATTTATTCTAATTCTGAATAAATTATTCTTTAGTTTCAAAAGAGATGGGTGTAACCCTTTTTTTTTTATTTATAATATCTGTGAAGGAATCCTGTCTTCACTAATTTTGTGGAGCTAGAAACAATAAATTTTAGTGTTGTATTGAACTAATCCCAGGTTCCAATTTAAACCGTGTAATATGGACAAAAGAGCATGTGAATGCTTCCGGTTATGGTAGCCTGAAAGTTCCTGCGGCCTGCACAGTGAACATTAGCTTGCTTTCTTTTGTATGAACAGTAATGTTACAGCAACTTGATCTGGTTATATCTCAATAACCTTTCTTTCTTTTAATTTACTTTTCAAATAAGAAACTATTGATGATAATCCAACAAATAAAAACATTAAAAAGGAGGAGCTGAAGGCCAATATTATGACCTCTTGAACACAAGGGGCTCATTATTATATATTAACAGTCCAGTGTTACTTAATATATATTTGATATATTAGTACATATTTGGACGTTTAATGTTGCAGATCTTGAAATGTAAAAAACAATTGTGGACAGGAGATATTGACTTATGGATAAGTAAATAGGTTCCACAAGTCATCAGCACATTTCAAGGACTATATACCCAAGTGTTGATATATTTCTCTGGCTTTGTACAATAAATGCCGTCTTTTTTATTTTATTATTTTTTAAATAGTTCCACAGTAGACTACTGATGGTTGTCATTTTCGTAAACTGTATTATTATTATTATTATTATTATCTTTTATATAGCTACAGATTCACTTCCGGTGATATTCAGGTGTGAATATTGTCTATTTTGATTGTTATGGTCTTAGAGAACAATTAACAGATTATGTCACTGCTTAAATTGTTGGGATGCGTAATGCTCCAGTACTGCTATATGAATTTTCATTGAAATTGCCATGCAGGATCCAATAGTGCCCATTGCGGAATGTGTTCCTAACACCTCCCATTATGGTTCTGGAGCAAAGATAAAGAGATCATCTGTGAAACATAACTTGCCTACCCCATTTGGTGGTCACGGTGGACAAATGCTCACTACAAAAGAATTAGATAGAACATCAGGGTTTCACCCTGTTGATTCTTCAGCATCTATCTCGAAGTTATGTGCAGAGGCTAAATCCTGTAGTCAAAGGAAGGGTGCAAAAGAAATGGAAGTTGAAAATGATTTACATCCTATGCAATCTATCTTTCTGGGTTCTGATCGTAGGTACAATAGATACTGGCTTTTTCTGGGCCCTTGTAATGCATATGATCCAGGTCACAAGAGGATTTACTTTGAATCTTCTGAAGATGGTCACTGGGAGGTGATTGATACGGAAGAGGTAATTTTTGTTCTGTTCTTCATGTAGTATGGTATGATTCTCTTTTTATGAAGTGAAGTTTAACCCTTGAACTCTTCCTGCATGTGCTTAACTCCATTGCAGGCTCTGTGCACCTTATTGTCAACTTTGGACTGTAGGGGTACGCGGGAGGCACACCTCCTTGTATCTTTGAAGAAACGAGAAGCATTTCTGTGCCAGGCAATGTCCAGTATGGTTAATGATGCTGGAATGCAACTGACCCACTCTGATCAATCTGAACTGAATATATCTAGAGAAGACAGTTCTTCAGCTGTGTCTGATGTAGACAACAATCTTTGTCTGGCTGAGATAAGAAACAGTTTTCCAGCTTCATCTGGTGCCATAGTTCTTGAGACTGGCAACAAAGAAGAACAACAAAAACAAAAATGGAGCCGTGTCCAAGCTTTTGATGCATGGATATGGAATTCTTTTTATTCTAATCTCAATGCTGTTAAATATAGCAAGAGGTCTTATCTTGATTCACTTACTAGATGTGTATGTTGTCATGATCTGTATTGGAGAGATGAGAAGCACTGTAAGACTTGCCATACCACATTTGAGCTTGATTTTGACCTGGAGGAAAGATATACCATTCATGTTGCCACATGTAGGGAGAATGGAAAGACTGACATGTTTCCAAAGCATAAAGTTCTATCACCACAGTTGCAAGCACTCAAAGCTGCAATTCACGCAATTGAGGTGGGTATGTCATTTGTTTAAAGCTTTATGTTCACTGCTGTGATACATACCCCCCTCACATGCGACACGTAGGCTATGTTATCTGTCATACATGTCTGTGCATAGCATATTGCATGTTTCTAAAGTGTTTGAAAATATTGAATAACCCTTGGTCAAGAAATCAGCCAGACTAGAGAACCACAGTAATCTGAATTTTGCATTTCGCATATCAGTGTTGTATACACCTGTATCATCAATCTGTAGATGAGATGAAAATATTGACTAACCCTTGAATTTGACGCTTGGTCAACAAAATCAGCCTAACTAGAGAACCACAGCAGTCTGTATTTTGCATTTCTCAGGTGGGGATTGGAAACACTTGTAACGTCAACTTGTAGATGAGATGCGCAAATCTAGTAGTTACATGACTTTTTTTTTGGCTGATTTTAGGGGGTGGAAGCACTAATCTTGCACGTTTGCTGCCATTGGCTGAGTATAGTGTGTCAGAATACAATGCATGTATATTATTTTGTAATTTTTAGGTAAAATGTTGATTAGAGCAGTAAGGAATTGCCTTTGGTATAAGATAAGCATATTGCCATTTCAAATTAGATATCAAATGTAGTTTTTGTTTGTTGATCCTGCCCAATGAGGGGTGCTGGAGTAAACTTTGTCCTGGCTGCACTTTCTGCAGTATTTGCATGAAATGCTTGTGACTTGAACCTCCATTCTCATAATTGGGAGCCCAAGCCTTGACCAAGGTGCCGAGTAAAAGTAAGAAAATTAGGAAGCTAAATTAATTTTCCTATGAGGTATCCGAGGGATGATCTTTTAAATTTTTCTGGTTGACGGGAGAAGCGACCGAATAACAAGTGGACTGATCAGCCATAAGTAGAATGCTGAAAAAATGATGGTAAAGCATGTAAGGAACATCCTTGTTAACAGGCAAAAAAGAAAAAGACTCTGGGTAATGATGCGTAAGGACCAGAGGAAAGCAGGAATAAAATAAGGCTGGTAAAATTGGAGGACAAACAATCGAATTGAGGGTATTTTTTTTTTTTCAGTCCTTTTATCTTTTCCGAGTCTGTAAATGATGTATTTTTTTTCTCACTATTTTATAGGCAGTTTTTCCTGAAGGTTCATTGATGGGTGCTTGGACTAAATCTGCTCATAAACTCTGGGTCAAACGACTGAGACGGACCTCTACTTTGGCAGAGTTTTTACAGGTAATCACATTGTTGTCCATTTCGTTCCATTAATTTTTTTTCCGCAGAAAGTAGTCTCTGTTTTCTGAATAATTTAATTAGTTTTTACGTGATTCATTGAAAGTAGCAGCTGTTTTCTGAATAATGTAATTAGTTTTTATGAGACTGGTATTCAAGCTACTTGAATTCTTTGAACTGCTCATTTTTGTGTTACCTATTCGTATGTATATTTTCAGGTTCTTGCTGATTTTGTTGATGCCATAAATGAGGAATGGTTGTGTCAATGCAACTTTGATCTGGGCTCTCATTCTGTTCTGGAAGAAATCATTGCAAGCTTTGCAACTATGCCACAAACATTATCTGCTGTTGCACACTGGTTGGTAAAATTGGATGCCTTGATTGCTCCCCAGTTTGAAAGGGTTCAGACTGAAAAGTAACACGAAACACTTGCCATATTTAAAGGTATGCTTATTTTACCAATTGAATTTTGGTCCCTCAATGGTGCGTATAAGTTATAATAGCATTCGAATCCTTTATTTGTTTCATGAATGGTGCTTCTTCTTTACTGTTTTGACCTTTTGTTAAATTCTCACCTACTTATTGCTTTAATAGATTAATTAACCTTGAAATTATATATGCCTTCGTCTCTGTGAGTAATTGTAGAACTGCTGCCTTCTACTAGTGACACATTCTTCCAGAAATAGATTTGTGGTTAACTCATTAATTCTTTTGGTTTGTTTAACATGTATCTTAAAATTTGGATATACGCTTCAGGTAAGCATGCTTCTGGATCTATAGAGACAGATTTTATTTCTTCCGGGAGAATAGACAAGAAGTTACTTGTGTTTATACTGGATGCAATCTTGGGTATTCATTGTTCACTTCCTTTGCGGATATTCATATCTTATGACCATCCCTGCTCCACCATCATTATTACTGTTGGTAATCAGTGGAACAGTTGCAGGCTCTGTTCGTTTTTTTATACAAACACCAGCCTGATACTTTCAGGGATGAATGGAAGGACGAAGGACAAGTTCAAAAAAGACCGTCATCCCTGCTCCACCATCATGATTACTGTTGGTAATCAGTGGAACAGTTGCAAGCTCTCTTCATTTTTTATTACAAACACCAGCCTGATACTTTCAGGAATGAATGGAAGGACAAAGGACAAGTTCAAAAAAGCTTTGTACAACAGTGCTTTTGACAATCTTCTTACCCAGGTGATTTTAGTGATTGGATACTGTACAGCATTAGTAGGTTAGGGTTTTCTATAAAATTTACAATTTTGTGCGCTTATGACAGTTTTGCACTTTGTCAAGTCACCATAATTCCTTATTCCTTGTAGAAAAGAATGCTATAGCTTCATGCTTTTGATCACAGAGGAATACAATTTTCTATCCATCTAGTGTTGTCGGGAAGTTGGCAACTGTCCATGTATTGTGTACATATGTGCATTTACCTTTTCTTTCCTCATGGTCGAGAGCATCTAAGGGATGTTGGCGCCTGTTGTAGCTGTCACAAATTTCAATTTGTTGATATGAGTAGACAGAGAACTTGTGAAACATGCGAATGTGTTACAGTAGCAAATTGTTAAGCTGTGATTAGGTTGTTATCTGTCATGTGGTAAGGCCCGACTTCATTCGTTATAAGTGCCTAACTCCTGCAAAATTGGCTCTTGATATTTATTAGATTCAAATTGTGTTGTACAGTCAGTTATATAAAAATAGAAGATGGTTTGAGATCATTTGCTTGCTTGTCTTAGATAAAGCTAGTTTGGACACATTCTGAACAGATTATACTGAGCTTGAACACTAGCTATTTTTTCTGGGTCTCAAAGGGTGCTATGCATAGTAACTTGTTTATGCACTGTTTCCATTACAGGTCAAATTTTGTAGTTTTGAAAAGGCGTTCTGGTTGATAAGTCCTTTGATGACTACAATAAAGGCCTTACCTTATCTTTTCTTTTTTGTTCTTTATTTTTTTGGGAGACTCGTGTTGCAAGTATAAAGGCTGACTAGCTAACCTAGTTAGACATGGTGGTGGTGATTTTACATGTTTAGTTTTGAGTTATTATTGTTTGAACTTGCAAGTGTTTGACTGACTGTTTGCAGTAAACTAGTTATTTGCCGTTAATTTACTCTTTGATTACTATTCTGGAAACATCAAGGTGTGAGTCAGCCTATTCAAGAGATACTGTTCAATGTAAGGTAACATTTGCTGTTTGATACTGGAGTGATTGTTATACTTCCTGATAAGTGATAATGTTGCAATTCTTTTGCTGGTAATAAGCTGTAAGATTACTCAGAGAAATATATGTTTTCTTTTCTCCCGAACAAATGTGACACTAGTTTTGCAGGGGAGTGGTTCCACACTGATGTTCAGTTGTCAGTTTCCTTCATTCTCTAATGAATGTAGGGTTGTGATCATACTTTTTTTGTTTTTCTTCTTTTCTTGCATGGCATGAAATTCTTCCCTTCTGGTGATTTTCATAGGGAACAAACAAACAATTATGGGCTGTTCCACCCTTCTATGCACAAAAATCATTGGCATGAAACAAATTTACTTGTTTGGCTTTGTGCTCATCGTTAGTTTTGTTTAATTTTCCTTAAAAACTTTTTCTTGCAAATTCCCCATGTGTATGTCACAAGTTTAAGCCATACTCAGAGTAATGAGATACCCTTTATAGGTATCTCATTCTTATAGGAATGAAATTTCCATTATCGAAAATATGCATCAAATTGTGAGAAATTGGTGGAATGGGAATGGGATTCCTATTTTTACCCACTCGCGAGTCGTGATTCCCGTCATAATACTGTACATGCATTGTTAATTTGGAAGTCAATAGTGGTCAAGTTTATCAATTGAGACATCAATTCATATGCAAATTTATGTAGTTTAATATTGACTAGGATAGATGATGAATTGACAGAGGGAAAATTGGGAAATTTTGTAGGGTTAACGTTGGTTGGGTCAGTGTCACGCTAAGACAAAAGAATTCAATTTATTTATCTCTAAAGTAAATTGAATAAAGCAGTTACAATATCATGGTAGTTAGTTAGGATATATAACAGTAGGAGAGGGGAGCTTTAATGGTGCTGGAGGCTCGAACCCCAGGCTTGGTGAGTGGGCTACAAGCGTCTCAACCCCCAGAGTTTACCCTTTGCTCAGCGTCTTAAATCTTTTGACTCAAGTAGAAATTGCCTTGGGGGAGCTAGACACAGAGACAGGCCAACGATAATTTTCTTTCTTTTTTTATTTTTATTTTTTGGTCATGATTAATTTTCGAAATCAAGGATCAACAACGACAGAGGGGGGCCTCTATATTACTGTCTGCAACAAAATTGTAGGAATTCATTTGAAGTACGTCTAAGAAAACTAAGCCGAAACTTGGTCTGTGTTGGTTCATCGTTTTGAGCACATTGACTTCTTCGAGTGTGTGAACCAGCCTGCATTTGGTACCGTGTTACATATTTCAATGAACCATGTTCGTTGAATTCAATTTTTGTCCACGTCGACCAGGCTGTCTTGGGGTCTATATATTCTCAAAAAATAAAAAATAAAAATGCCATCGTTAAAAAATTTTTGTTCTACATTTAGCACCAAAACAAAGTGACAGTTTTATTTTGAGTAAAGAGCTTTCATTCGGACATGTCATTTTGTATAAAAATTCTATATGAATATTTTGTTTATATAACATTACCCATTCACAAAATTTAAACACCCATATTAGGATTCACAAAATTTAAACACCCTAATTAGGACTTTGGGTTACACCCTAATTCGCATTTATTTGATGGATCCATAACTGCTCTCTAACAGGATATGATTTAGCCATATGGGAAAGATAGCTGTTGGTTTATAAGAAAATGGGCGGCGGATTTAACTACTTCCCCAATTATTAGAATTATAGAATGTGACTTTTACGATCTAGATTTTTTTGTGCAAGATTTTTGCACAGTAGTAAGGAGGGTGAGATGTACGTAACCGTACGCTCGTGTGCAAAGAGTTTTAGTGTTTTAACCTCTTACGACCAAGTTGTGATGATGTGCTAAGGCCTGCTCTCTCAATTAGCACATATATCTTAATTTCTAGAACTAAATAATCAGATAACAAATCCCATTGACAAGATAAACCAAGTAATTACAAAAATCACGTTAATCTTTTTTTTTTTTTTTTTTCTTTAAAAGTAGGAAAATTATAATGTGAATGCTTATTGTACAATCAAACACTAATATAGATGATTCTGTTAATCCAGTAGAATGGCTTGACATCGATTCATTTTATGAAGAGTTAAGTTAGTTTTCATTCTTAAATCAACTTAACTATGTTCAAGTTGTCAGGAGGCCAAAATTTCACCATGCTTTTACCATCTCAGAGCTAGCAATGGTATCTTTTAAGTTCTATTGATGTTTAAAAATGCTCAGTTGCTTGCGCTATTATCAGCCAAATTCTTTTAGAACTGCTCTCATGATTCAAAAGAGAGCCCTTAAGGCCAGCAGGAAATTTTCTACTGACTCTCAGAGTGATGAAGTATACCATCAGTCCAATCTTTTACTGAAAGTTTTGCAGGATTTAATGTAAGAACAACTCCAAAAAGATACACAAAGGGGGGAAAATAAATAAACAATGATGGGGAAAAAAATGGTGTAAGGTTTTCTTTTATACCCTCAGAACTAAAAACAGCTAGTTGTACAGCAAAAGAGGAGAGAGGAAAAAAAAAACGAAAGAAAAATTCTGGTTACATGTTTTGTACCCTTTCACCATGCAGAAGTATATATCCAGAGGAAACTTCAAAGAATGTTTCCTTTCCTTTTGTTTTCTTTTTTCCAACTAATGTGTAATGACAATGAAACAGCCTCTGGCATCCACAAAAAAACTAGGTTGTAATGTAAACATATAATACCTGAGAGTAAAGAGAGACTTGAGGTGAAGCCATCCTGGATAACACCACGAGAGGGATTAGTCAGAACGCGGCAACAAAAAGCTAAAACCCGAGTTCTCATGAATTAGAGGTGGCGGTCCAATATCAGAGATATCTATTTGTTCCATTGATTTTGATATGTCATCAACTGAAAATGGAATGCTGCACCATGAACCATCGTGAGACATCAGTAATCACCTAAATAAGTCTGACAAAGTAACACAGAAGGCAGGTTTCAAGGGTTTTCGAAATTGCAACTGCATGTAAAACATTGTTTTAATGATATATGCTTACAAAAGATGCATGGCATAATGAGGTTGAATTACTGAAATGCAAAAATACGAGAATCATCAGTATGATGAAACAAATATCATTCCTGAGGGACCGTAAAACAATGGTAACACCAAAAACAGAACCTGTAGTGTCAAAATTTGGCAAAGAAAACAGTTTTCTTTCATGGAAAGCATTATTTAAGTTGCTACGAATATTATGCTGTCCTCCTATGCATTAATTGTCCAGTTCACATGAGATGCAAAGAATGATACAATGAAAGGAAAGGCGGAAAAATGACCAAGGGGGATTATGTTGCTAACCTTGAATCATCATCCAGCAGAAAAGAATTGACTGCATTGTTTGAATCTTCGGTCATCAACACCCTCATGCTGGAAATAACCTACATAAAGAAATTCACATGCCAAACCCTATAATGGTTAAATTTATACCTTCAATTTCTCTAGTGCTAGGAAATTGATTACTCTTGTGACAAAGATTATTTGAACCTAGTATGAGTAACAACATCAATGAAACTTACATCTGAGGATACACTATGCGTGCCATACTTGTCATCCCAGTACATTGTACTGATCCGATACAGCTGCTGTATACTAAGCACCTGTGGAAGGAGAGATGAGGCTAGTTGAGATCTAAAAAGTTGTGGAGGGAGGAATAACTGTAACTATTATTCTAAAATAAGTGTATCACTCACCGGGCACAGGTCGTGACTTATTTCATCCAGTGTCTTCTTTGGTTTTTGATGTATAACCTGAATCAGAAAACAGAATATGTCAGGATAACTCTACCATCTCCCTTCTTTCCTCATTGTCAGAACGAGTAATGGTGCAAGTGAGTTCAAGAAGGAAAAAGGACAGAAGGGTTTACTAAGAATCCAATAGCTTGTCTGATATGCTTGAGCTCATCCCAAGCTGAACCTGCATACTGGAATATGTTTTTTGTTATTAAATAGGAACGATACAACAGAAAGTGCAGTTACATTAAATCGAGGCTACCTCATCTGTAGCAACATAACACCACTGTTCCAGTTCAGCCAGTCCTGCTTTAACATATTCACCATTACTGAACGAACAGCATTCTCGCCTTAATAAAAGGCTGCAGTCACAAATAGCGTGCACAAGACCATAAGAAAATGCTTCTAGCTGCAGTATAACAGCTCAAAAGCATCTGAAGAGAACACAAGCAGACTACCTGTTGAATAGTTGAACATTGATGAATGAAAATATTTGTGTGAACACCTTACGAACTAAAAATGGGGGTACCTGAAAAAGGTAAACAGAGAGAGAAAACAGGTGAGAAAATACTGTCTACAAGCAAAGACCAGGACACCAATTTTTTATCATATGGGTAATGGGGAAAGGAAGAATGTCATAATTGAGGAATGAAAGCAATAGAAATTCCATGTACATGATTCGTTTTCAGAGTGCTCAAGAAACTTCCAAGGCTCTTAACAATCCCTTGCCAGTGAGCAATCAGAGCTTGCTGTGCTGCTGTGTTTGCAACCGAACGTGATGATCCCTTAACCAAGCTTGCCCTAGAAGTTCTTGGTGCCTATTTTTCATACCCAAAAAATAAGTATTATATACGGTTAATTTAGTGAGGAATTAAACAAATACAACCACCCCTAAAAATAAAAAAATTTGTTTTCTTTGTTGTAATAAATTGTGCCTGGTAAGTTGGTAATTGAAGAGATTCAAGTACCTGAATACACAAGCCAAGCAACGGAGAAATATCTTTCTTCAGATTATCACGAATCATTCCATAAATCTTCTCTACATATGCTGTAAGTTGCTGCTTGAAAAGCAAAGCTGGGTATTTGGCTTCAACTTGGCATAAAGTTTCTGCTCCACCAGTGAGCCCACCATTTACAAGGGAAATATTAACTCCTTGTGGAGTTCCTCGAAAACTCTATAAGAAAATAATAGCAAATACGTGAAGTAACTAAAGAAATAAAGCTTTGCTTAATGACAGAACATTTACATTCAAGTTGGACATTTTTAGGTACCTGTGTCATCCTTCCAAACAGAGTAGCTGAGGATGATCGACGGCGTTGAGGAGCCATCCCAGCTGCACCACTAGCTTTCAATGTACGCTGGAGTAGCAGCAAAAGTGTTGAGGCATTGGACAACCAGTATGCCAAGACGTCATTGTTATCCTGGGTCTTCAATCCAAACAGCAATGCTTGAGTTATAAGAGGCTTATTCTATTATAAAGTGAAAACAAGACCCACTAGTAGCATATAGGATAGGGTCGTTCAAACCTCAATAGCATGGCCTATGGTTTGAATGATTCTGTCAAAAACACTAGTCCGCTCAACTTCAAAAGATCTCCACTGTAGGAGGCACTTGTAGATGATACAGGCAGCAATTGGTCTGCTCCCCGCAAAGCCTAGGGGTTGAGCAATACATCGAAGCAGCAGCTCCTGATTCTCTTGCTGCTTCTCATTGAGTGATTTTTGTGGTTTCTCCTCTACTTCAGAAAGCTCCCTTTGGTTTAATGAGGGGCTATGCAGATCCTAAAGGATTTTTAACAGTAATCAACATAAGGCACAGTTATAAAAGAATGCAAATGTAACACATGCAGTAAGTCTAAAATAGTCAACTTACCAGAGTTGTCTTTGCATCCACAAACAAGTGACCACTTTCAGCACCCCTCTGCCATTAGATAAAAGCAAGAAAACCTCATAAAACAGCCACGACAGTGTTTTATAATGAGAACAAGAAGAAGAAGATTAATTTCTGGGAGCACCTGAAGAATTGATCTAGAGCGTCCTGAGAGGAACTTATTAGGTGCCATGGACACAGCCTGTTGACGAAGGACCTTATTCTCTGATTCAATATTGGTGAGCTTCTCTTCTAGCCTGATTGGAATTTCAATGGTCAGCTAACCACGTCCAATTACATGAAAAAAGCAGTGTGAATATTTTGAAGACGTAAAAATGTGAATAATGGCTTTGCAGGATGCAGCCAATAAATGTTGCATGTTGTGGAAGAATACCATATCTAGATAATGAAGCAAACATGTGAACTACAAAGCAGAATTACATAGAAAATGTCAACAATTTGGATTGTTCAATGCACATCTCCTATGTGAAAACAAGACCCAGTTAGAGGAGAAAAAGAATTAGATAGAAAAGCTCGTCATTGGGCCTTCAGCATGATTGTTCAACTCCTATGTGAAAATTTTGAACGGAGTTAGTTCATGCATGTTGGTTGGTATGCTACGACTAATGAATTCTAGCTGCCTGGGTGCATGCTAGTATTAAATTTGATGCTTAGGTTGTAAACATAATAAGATGTTTCAAGGAGACTTTCTAATGACTATGAAAGTAAGCAATATACATAGATGGTTAACTATTGTTCTTGTAGAAGAAAGCACTTTTTGTAATAAACATAGAAATCTAAGCAGAAAACCAAATGCCTATGATACTAGAGAAATCAATGGAGTCGGAGTAAATCTCGGAAAATTGAGAAAGTAGCTTTGCTTTGGAGAGGTAAGGGGTTGCCAATGTATCTTTCGAACCTTGTATCCAGAAGTTCATTTCAAAATTCTTTTTCCCAACAAATTACATATTAGAAACAGTGCAATACGAAAGAACTCAGAGACATTTCTAGAGACAATACGGTTTCTATTAATAAGGAAGGGTCCCTTATACTATGCAACTAAAACGAAAATAATCTTTTAGTTCTTGACACGGTATGTAAGGAACTTTCCTAATTATAAGCCAAGTAAATTCACCCTTGTTCTATTTCCATATAGTATAAAAGTCTCAGGTTTGTTTATTTTAACCTGTAGGATAAATTGATCCAGCTAAAAATTACAAGAAGGTCCATTGTCAAATTTTATATACATAGGCAGCTCTGTTTCAAGACTGATGGAAGAGAAAGTATAGAAACAGTACAGCTTACATAAAATCAACAATCCACACCACTTAACTCTGATGGATAGCTTATCTTTAGAAGAATAATGTACAAAGTAAAAAAATTATCTCTCTTCTGAAACAACACAAATGTACACATTAAAATGCTCACCCTTAAAAGAGCAGCATAAATGTCATGAATTCTCAGCTTGGAACATAAGAATCGTGTTTAGCGGCCAACTAAGTAATCTTGGAACTTGACATACCAAGGAGGTCCTACCAACTAAGTATTTGTTCTTTCTGTATTCACTTTTTTTTTTTTGGTTCATCGGAAGGGATTACAAGGAGGGCCTAAGCAAGGAAGGGGATCTGGGGGAGGGGGGTTCGAACTCTTGACCTCCTAAAGGGAGGTCAAGAACTCTGGCCAACTGGGCTAGCCCCAGTTGGTTTTCTTCTTTCTGTATTCAGTTGATAATCTGGTCCTTTTTTCGAACATCTGGCTGTTAATTTTTTTTATTGCCTTGTTACTAAAGCAAAGAATAAAAAAGTGTCTTAATTTTAAGGGAAAATTATTTGTTCATAAGAGATTGCAGATTAGCAGTTCATCTCCAGTCATGGAGGGCTTTGTATTAGCCTTGGCCCCTTGATGTGAGATAACACAAGGATTATAACACACTAATCCTCAAGAGCAAAAATGTTCATCCAATGCCTCTTGATCCTGTATGTTGTCACTTTAATAAAACTCACTGAAATGAAATGCATGGTCGGTACTTAAAGTCAAAGTTGTATCTGGTAGCTTAAAATCCTTGAGGCTGCCATTGAGCAAAGAACATGATAGCTTTCCCAAATGCAGTAGCCTAATCATGTCCTAGTGAAGGGAAAAATTATTAACAGCTAATGGTAGAAATACAAATCTTGGAAGTTCAATTAGCAGCCAAGGAAGGTGTCTCAATTTATAAGCTCTAAAGTTTTTTAGTACACAATTCTCCAACTAGTCCTGCCTTCAGATACTCAGCTGTACCATATATACAGCAGAAATGAATAAGATGGCCTATTTTCTGCTGATAAAAATTTAGCTCCCGTGGGGCATTTGGAAGCAAATGAAGCACCTGCTTTTTTGACCAGCATCAATTAAATCTTGGCTGGAGTTTGAGATAGGGGCAGATAAGATAGATTAAGAAAACATTCAAGTTCACTTTTCTGACAACAATTGAATGACCAAATACTAAAATAGGATTTTAGTTTGTTTGGTGGGAGGGCAATTTCAAACTGCTCAAAGAAGATCGGAATATTGCTCTTTATGTACTTTGATAGATCCTAAGAGACAACAGCATTTGGATATAAATTGAGATTCGACAGGCTGGATAGAAGAGAATTAGTTGTAGGCAATGATAATGACATGCTGTTGGGAACAAACAGAAGCAATGAGTTTTCTCAAAGAAGCCAACACAGAAATGAACAAGCTGTTTCTCAGAATTTGAAATTTACATTAACTAGTTCAGTGAGAGAAAAGGCAAGATAGTCGTGTTCCACATTGACCAGATGTTAGAACATGCAGCCTGGTTCTTGGTTTTCATCCTCATAAAACTAATATTGGTTAGTGCCTCGTATGAAAGAACAGGATTACATGTGTTTCCTGATCAAATTATCCAAACATAATTTTGAAGTCATGTTTCACATTCTAAAAGGAAGTTGTTCCCAAATTAAGAATTACAAAAGTTACTAGAGTACACTGAAGGCAAAACATACAGAATGTATCAAACAATGTTATTCATTATTTGACATGTTTCAGGGTTATCCATTCACAATAATTATACTACCTGCTCAAAGTTTCCTGGAGTTGATGAGCTTTTTTTTCAGTTTCTTCCAACTTTTTACATCTTTCCTCACTAGTTTCTTCAGATGCAGAATATTTCCTTCCCAGATCATCAGATTTTTGCTTTTCCAACTGCAGCAAGGCCTGAAGTTCAAGAAACAGAGGTTATAGTTAACCATTGACATGCTTTTCACTAGCTTCACGAAGATATGCTCCTCTTAATTCTTTCCAAGGTTACCCCTCCTAACTTAAAATGCAAACTTTAGAATGTCCAGCATCATGTACATTGCCTGCAGCCTTCATATTTGGCACAAATGTTGAATGAATGAATAAAAGAAGAAATGGACTTAAACAGGAAACAGATACAATGTTTCCATGACTACCTCTGGCATAAAAAATTATACCACCATAAGCATGCAATCTTGGTGTTCTCGTCATATCTACCTAAATTATTTACTGGAAGACGCACTTAATTCTTCAAAGCACTATAAGGTTATTAAGGTGACAGAATTTTTAATTTACATTTCTATTCTGAATGCACTGAATGATCTAGCCAATTCATCAGTGTCACGTCATTGTGCAGAAACTCAAAGTAGTCACATTGTAAACTGTGTCCCCGGCAGAGAAGAAATTGGGTACAAGTCATACAACTAAAGCACTCTTACGTTATAAGAAATTTTAGGAAGAGAAATTATTTGTAATATAAATTGAAAAAAGTTTTGGAGAAAATCTGTTTGCAATTATTATTTATAATGAATAACATTTTCACATGCTATTCCATGCAGTAATTATAATATGCATTGGTATATTTGGTGAAAATTGATTAGAAGACTCCATAATTTCAATTTGATGGAATAAAATTAGCATACAGGTTATAAAATGTTACCTTTAAACTATCGACTTCTGCCGTTAGAGACTCGATCTTTTTGGTATCTTCAACAAAAACTGGGGTTTCCTTGATGACAGGAGGTGCATCTTCAATAGCCTTCCTTGCAGCTTCTTGTTCCTTGGCAAGCAATGCACTTGTTTCATCAATTTTGGTTTGCATAGCTTGCAAGGAATTCTGCAATTTTGCTACCTCTTGTGTTTTTGCTTCTTCCAAGTCAGTCTGCATGCAAATTTCGAAACTTGGCTTGAGGATGGATACATATTAAACAAGGGAAATTAGAATTTCAAGTTCTTTTGATGGTACAGGATGCATATATGTCACTCTTATCTACGAACTTGCCATGGAAGGTGCGCACATCAAACTGAGCAATATCTTCCACACACAAATTATGCCTATATGCAAAGCATAATATTACCCTTAAACGTTTTTCCAACTGTAAACGCCATGTCAGTTCTTCCACATTTTTTTCAAGCTTATCCTTTGCTTCTTTAAGTGCACCTGTTTCCCTTGCAGCCTGCAGAGAGTTTGATTTTGGATAATCAAATTAGGGAAAGATGTAGATACAGAAGAGTTTTCAAATATCTAACAGGAAGGAGGAAACTGTCATAATGTACATACTAAAAGGTTTCAAGGAAAGCATTGGAACCTTACATGCGATTTCAATTTCATCTATGCAGAGACATTTTACTTTTTAAATTTAATTCAACGAATATTCTTCCACGATGGAGTAACAGTTTTAACTTCAGTAGCAAAATAGCATCAAGACTGACCATTTTGAGCTTCCGTAGCTCTCCCCTGGCTATTCTTCCCCTCCACCTGCATTGTGTAACTATTGCTCCTCTTCTGAGCTTTTTGTAGTATGAGGAAGCTCTATGACAACGCCACTGGGCCTAATAACAGAAACATTTATTTGAGAGCTTCATACACTTTCAAAATGAATCTTCCAAGCTGTAAGATATCATGAAGGTATCAACCTGAATAATGATTGCAGCTTTGGTTTGCTTCCTGAATCGGAAATTTTTACGAGCATGCATTGCACGTAAACTTGTTTGTAGGACAAGCACTGAGATGCGAAGTAATTGATAGGCCTTTCGGGCCTCATATCTACGTATGTTCTTCTCAATTTTCACAGCAGCTGCCTCCCTTCTCATACCCCCATAAAGTTTGCAAGCAAGTCTACCTAATAGTCATAGCAAAAACAAGTAAAAATGAAAAATCAGAAAGTAAAATGCTTAAGTAGTTAACATGTGCATTTTGTGTTGAGCTACGAAAAATATGAGAAAAAAGAGAAAAGAAACTAGCAACATAACCATTTTTCTTTATAGTAGTAGTAGTATGAAACTAAGAACTTTAAAATTTTATTGTGTCTGAAATGGCAGTATACGTAGTTACAAACTTGATCCAAACTTTGGGATTTTTAGGTGGCTCACCTCTCGACAGAGACTGAATACAAACAATAGCCTTTCGCAATGCTATGAACCGTTTACGAGCATTATGAGTTCGTATGCGCTGTTGAATAGCTTTCGCTGCATTACTAAGAACCTCCGTTCTTCTTGCATCTAATTCAGCCATCTGGCCAGCTCTTAGGAAAACCTTCGTTTTACCTATCTGCGAAACCATTTTGGTCCATAAAATAAATGGTCAAAACTTGTGGTAGGCCTTTAGTCAAAATATAAATTTCTTCACAAACATATACATTGATGCATGCTTATTAGCATACTTCATCTCAAGTGCATGGCATACTCCCTGTTGGAAATATTTGAAATGTTATTAATAAACAAATTAGCTGCTAAATAAACCATTGTCACCTAACAAAGACTACAATCACTATAATTTAATGATTAGAAGCAGTTATCAAAAGCAGCAAAGGAACTCCTGGTATTACCTGGAAACCTTTAAGCCCCTTCTTTTCAAGAATCTTTTTGCATGCAACTTTTTCATCATAGCTGCTCACAAATGCATTGGGTTCAGAAAGAAGACTACATCTTTTCAAGTAAAAAATTGGAATATCCAGAACTGGACCTACATTGACCTAGCAGCAGAAAGCTAAAAAAATTTAATGACTCTGCATAAGATGCAGTTCAAGCTAAGAAAGGGTACTTACTTCCCTTCCAAAACCTCTGGTGCAAGAAGTCCAAATCTGTTTATGAATTCAAAAAAAGGTCGGCGAGTAGGGTAGCCAGCACAACTAATTCTGATGGCCTCTAAGACACCCTGGAAGGATAACACTAATAATGACCAACTGCACAAAATTGTAAAATCCAGCAAAAAACTAAGATATCAAGTACACTTACACCACAACGCAATTGTTGCATGATATTGGCATTCTCAAATATGGCAGGTTTCAGAATATTATTTGGCTTTACACATCTAATATAGTGAGGCTCTGTAGCATTTAATGTATCCATCAATTGTTGTACTTGCAGCTGCATCATTCAATCACACAAACATTAGTTGTTAACTCTTTTGTTCATCATAGGTTATATAAGTCGTCAACTTCTCAGGAGTTAAATAAGGTAGCCAACTACATGTGGAGATTGGAATGAGGTGGACATCTCGGTGCATAACATTCCCATCCAAAAAAAGAGATGCATTACATTAACTACTGCTTTTTTTTAGGGGTCAAAATCAGCAACATTGTTGCCAAATAGAAGCGAAGATACCTTGAAACGAGTACCAATTGAAGAAAATTTCGAAGATTTGGTAGTCTCCTCAGGCATTGGAGGGAAAAGGCCTACCACAAAAGGGCATTTGGAAGCACTCAATAAGTCCTGATGTTCAGGCACCACATAGTCTTTGTTTTTGTCCAAAAAGTGGTCAGATTGGTATTGAACCTGGAATTTAAAGAGAACAGAAAACATCCAAGTGTTACAAAGACCTGCAGTACACAGGAATGCTGTGTTGGTAACTGAACATACCTCTCCCGCATAATGTGAAATTGTGAAATCTGTGCGAGACAGTTTTGGCTTGATAAAGCGCTTGTGAGCTTTGAACATCTGGTAAAGCTTGTTCGAAAATGTTTCATGTGTTGACTTTGGAAACATACTGGTAATAAAAAAGGACCGGTAAGCAAGAATAAGAAATAAGCAATATGGGAATTAAACAGAAGCCTTAAATCTGAGATTTCTGCAGAGTTTAATAAAATTAATGGATTTCCAACACATTGTAACCCAAAAAGGGGAAAAGGAATAGACATGGAAAAAAGTTTTTTAAGCATTTCTGCAGCACCATGAACAACTTTTTGAGAATGAAACAGAAAAATATAAGGGCAAAAAAGTTAAGGAACATTGTTATACCAGGCTTCATCAAGAAGAGCAACTATTCCACCTGGTTTCTGCAAAAAGGACTGGTGTGAGCTGTAGAATCATAAAAGAGTACTAATTATAACACCTATGTGCAATGAGTGAACAAACAATAAACACATGAATGTAAGAGAAATTTACACAAAATGCAGGCTCCTCTTCGTGAAAATAAACTTACACAAAATGCAAGAGAAATTTGTTTTAGATTCTCATTTCAGCAAACCTATTGAATTGATACCAGAAGGAGCAATTGATTTGACCAGTCTGGGAAGTCACTGTGACCCACACTATCGTCTTTCCTTTGATTGGGTCCTTATAATGCAAAAGCCTTCTATTTTCTTTCTCTATTCTACTTCTGCTATATTTTCTTTATTCACCATTTTGCTTAATTTATTTATCTTTCGTTTACTTTTCATTGTCTAGAAATTGTGCTGTCAATTTGACACTATGATTTTATTGATAAAAAATTATAATCCTGTAATTTCTAAAAGTACCCAAGTGTTTGGCACAGAACAATCACATTGAAACTCTTAGACTGCCTATAACAACATAAATGACTGGTATGGATAAGGAGCTGGAAACCTAACCCCATGATTACGAGGTTCCAACTTCCAACCACTATTATACCATGAGATCCATGTTATAAGTTACCCTCCTTTTATATTTGACACCAGGAATTAAACCAAAAAGAGAATAAATGAATAGAATCACCTAGGCGTGAACATGGCCACAAATAGGCACGATATCACACTAATACAATTTGACCCGATGTAGAAGTGGCGACCTCATAATTTGGAGGTCTCAATGCGTAAACTTTGCATTTGATAGCTATGATACACCAAAGCCGGAGTTATTTATGCAAAGGACAATGGAAAAACCTTTTCAATAAGATCCAAGACATCTTGATTGTCAACAAACTCAATGTAGCTCCAATCAATCGCCTCTTTTGTGTATTCTTCTTGTTCCATCTTGAAGACGTGCTGAAATTCATCAAATGGACATTTGAGTAACAAGCCAGTGATTACACTAACATTCAAGTGGTTGATATGATTGAAAAACTACCTGATTAAAATGTTGCTGCAGCTTCTCATTTGTGAAATTAATGCAAAACTGCTCAAAACTGCACGACATGATAAGCTGAAATCAAGACTCAAGAATTGCCAAGTGCCTTAAAGGAACCTATAGGCAATGTCTTCAAAATAATACTAGGTAATTACTTTCTGGTTTAGGGTTCAGAGGCCAGTTGCTACCTGTTATGCTTGAAGCTTTCAAAACCATATATGTCAAGGACACCAATGAGAGATTTGGAATTTGGATCTTGGCCAATCGATACATTAATTTTATCAACCAACCTGCATATGATAAAAAAAAAAAAATGCACCCAGAGGATTTGTCAGTTCTCAATAAAGTTTTTCAGA
This sequence comes from Euryodendron excelsum, assembly GCA_033060915.1. Lineage (NCBI taxonomy): Eukaryota > Viridiplantae > Streptophyta > Magnoliopsida > Ericales > Pentaphylacaceae > Euryodendron > Euryodendron excelsum. The sequence continues at coordinate 23,996,344 of CM065390.1, read as the reverse complement.
GAGCTATGAAATTTCCACTTAATTAAGTGATGAAATCTAACAAAGTTACTGCAAAAATCCAGCTTCTTACCAATCAAATAATCGAGAATACATTGTCTTTGCCAAACCATCCCTGCTAATTGCTGCGCTAAGAGGATCAAGACATCGCTTTATAACTTCTTCAGGGGTGATCATCACACGTTTACACAATGCATCTTCCAAGGCCACAGGATCACACCTATGTTAAAGATAAAACCAGCATTTACTACCATTTGGAAGGAAATATATTACCTACAAACTCTGATGATGATATCTGGAAACTGTTCATACATAAGAAGTTCTGCTGTTGTTTTAAGATGGAATTTGGACTTCTCATCTTTTGGAACTGATGAATCAATTTCCTTGCCCTTAGCGAAATCAATGTTCCCAAGATGAAGAATTGCAGCAATGACTCTGAAAATTGCTTCCTGAGAGAGAGAGAGAGAGAGAGAGAGAGAGAGAGAGTGAACGATACTTCCTAACTCTGTGCTATACTGCAGTTGATAAGATGATGTTAACACAATTTTGCAACCGATATACCTGCTCCTTCCCACTTATTCCAACAATATCCATAGCTCTCCTTGTGGCAAGATACTCATGAGCATCACTTACACCAACCAGATCGTAGGACTTTGACTGATTAAGATAGTGAAATGTTTTAGGGTTTCCCAACTTATACTTCTCAATTTCCTGGCAATACAAATTAGTTGAATATTTTAGGAAAACTTAATTAATCAAGTTATGTGCCAAAAAATTATAGAGAACTCAGTCGCAGCTGTCATTGCAGTAGAAATACCTCCTGTGGTGCTGCACAAAGAAGGTAGAAGCAGTGGTAGTTGCGTTCAGGATCAGAAACCTGGCAAACTCGAGATCGCTCTAGAAGATAAGTCCTGATGGCTGCTCCTGATATTCTTCCTTGTTTATCAAACTGGATCTCAACAAATTTACCAAAACGGCTGCACAGATATCAAAATTTAGCAGAATACCAATGTCACAAGAATTTGGTAATTCTGATGCCTTAACTCAGTTGTTTTCTAATTATTAGAAATTCATAATTCCCTTGGAAAACTGATTTTTTTCTTTCCACTGCAAAAGATTTGATAAAATATAAGTAGTACATTCACCAGATATTGTTGTGTCTTACATGGATTCAGTAATGGAATGCATGGGAAAAAAATTATAAATGAGTCAAAAACATCTTAAGCCAAAACTTATATATAAGTGTACAGATAACATTGAAATATTACATTGCACAAGAGTGCCTCACCTGGAATTGTTATTTCTAACAGTCTTAGCATTGCCGAAAGCCTCAAGAACTGGATTGGACTGCACTCAAATCAGTCAGTGCAAAAAGATTTGTGAGATCTCATTAACAAGACAGAAGTAGTACAAGATAATAGAGAGTACTTGAAACATAAATACATTAATAAAGCAAAATCACCAGTCATACTTCAAGAACTTGTTGTTCAACTGTGCGTCCTTCAGTAGCTTTCCGGCCACCCAAAAAGGCAAGGTACTGCATAAGCATTTTTGTGGTCTCAGTTTTACCCGCTCCACTTTCACCACTGACGAGAATCGAATTGCTTTTTCCTTCATTAATCATTGCCCTGTTTTCAGCAAGTGCATTACAGTACTATGTAGATTGCACACAAAAAGAGTCACACAGTAGTACTGAGCCACTGAAAGAATGAGGATCACCTGTAAGCAACATCAGCAACCGCAAAAACATGAGGGCTTAGTTCTCCAAAAGGTGCTCCCTTGTATTGTTGCATCATGTGAGCACCATAAAGATGAGGCAGTCTTTGGAATGGATTGATTGCAATAAGAATATTTCCAGTGTAAGTCTGTCATGATATCTATCGTTAAGATATGCATATAGTTTCAGAGACTGTAGATGCAGTAACTAAAAGTATTCCCTCGGATAGTAATAATGAAAGCTTACATATATCTCATTGAGTTCATATCTAATTTTCAAATTCTGCAGGACTCCAGGCTCATGCAAATAAGATAGTTTTGTCATGTCATCAACTCCACCAGCAGGAGCTTCCATATCCTTTGGATGCACTTTTGATAACTTTGCAACAATCTGATCAGTGAGCCAGAAAAACGAGTTTCAGAATGCTACATGGATCTAAATAGAAAATTAAGATGAACATGATTGTGATTGAAGATCATCAACTGTCAAGTGGCAGAGTGTTCCCCAATACCAGTGAAAATATATAAGAGGCAAAAGTTGATTTAATAAATACATTTAAATGGTATGAAAGCACATCAAAACAAGGATGGATGAAAAATAGTTCAGGGACAGAGAAGCAGAATTCAACATTGCAGAAGACAAAAGAATATAACTACCTAGCTTGGACATGGTAAAATGTGCCATACTTTGTTGACCTTGTTTCATAGCTAATTCAAAATACACGAGTGGTTCTCCCAGTTCAGTACACACACACACATAAACACAGAGAGAGAGAGAGAGAGAGAGAGAGAGAGGAGAACTATGATGTTTGTGTGTTTATGTGTGGGTGGGTATGCACATATAAATGAAGCTTCTTCAGTTGGAAACGGGATATTTGGAAATTTTAACATAATGTGATAAAAATTCCTTTAAAAAGGGAAAAAAATCTGCAGGGACTAATGGGAAATATTCTATGAAACTTGTAACTAAAAAATAAAGCCAGTGACCAAGAGCAAGAAACTTCACACTGATGTGCCAAGTCAGAAGCAGAAATGGAAATACTAACAGGTATAGTTAAGTAAGAACCCAAAAGGTTCCAAAACTGTAGAAGGTGAAACTCTAAGATTCAATACTTCGAGAAATTAGACCACAAAATGTTAGAAGCTTTATTAGCCAATATGGACAACAAGAATCAACTTGTGGGTTTGACATCAACATCTAATACAAAAATTAAGTGTATGCCATGTGATTTGTGAACAAGTTGGAAAAATCATCACATCATAATTTTTTATCATAAATATTAAAAAATGTGACTTAAAAATGTTAGAAAAATAAAAATAAAAACTGACTTGCCACCATGGTTAATCCACCTACCTTCTTCCCATTGCTAGTCTCGATCTCAGTTTCTGTCCCATTAATTTTCACTACCTGTCCGTCAATCCAAGTTAATGCTGGATCCTCAACCCAGACATGAGAACCTGCAATAATGTTTACTGTGGTGCCCTGCAGCAGTTAAGGATTGATGCACATATTAAAGGATGAAATGTTTGCATAGAATAATATTTTGAAAACATAAACGCAGATACAAAATATATGGACAAGTCCAATTTCAAAACTGTACATGGCATACTTTTTGACTTACATATATGAATATAATTGCGAGGAGCTCGACGAACTTTTCCTTCTACTTTTACCATATAATCCAGTGTCTAAAGATATTCCCACTTCACCAATAACAATGTATCAGAAATTAAAAAGCTATAAACTAGCAGATGGAGCGATGCATGCGCCATGACCTTATGACCATCTGATTACCTCGTAAAAAGGCGTTCTCTCCCTTTAGACTAAATTTCTGAAAAGAAACTTATCCAACCTGTATCTTCCAACATGTTCAAGTACCACTTGTCATGAGTCATCTTTTCTATACTTCTACTCTTTACTGCTGCATTCAACTTCTTGAAACTTGCGTGTTTTTCTTAACAGACACTATCTTAGAAACCTCAAGATACTTTTTGATCTGTTCCATACTTTTAACTTTTTTCAAAAGGATTACCTGATTTTGTGAGCTTGGCAAAACAAAACCTTTGAATGTAATGGCATCACAACATAGTTAGAAGTAGTGTCTGATAATGGATGAAACAATAAGTAGACCTTTGGCGAATTCGTATTTTAATGCACTTAAATCAGTAGTAACATGGTGAAGAGGGTTGTACTATTCAATTAAAACAGTTGAAAGTTGAACCTTAGTTTGCTAAGGTCACCAAATAAATAAAATATAAATAATTTCACATTACGAGTTTAGGGAAAATAATCATAAAGATGTTTCACATGGTACCTTTTATTAATTCTGAATTCAAGGTGTCAATTAATATAACTTCTCAAATTGTTCCAACATGTTTGATGAAGATGCATCTTATCAAGGATGGCTTAGAAATTGTTAGTGCTACAAGCAATAGGGAATTAATAATTTCTAGCCAGATAATTGCAAGATGCTGGCAGCATTTCTATAACTCCCTAAAAGATAAAGATTAAGCCTCCCAACAATATTATGGAGATACTGACTTTTTGTTTCCTCATGCCCACTGCAAGGGAAAAAAAATGAAAAAGGAAATTGAAGAAAAAAAAGGAAAAACTAGTGAAAAAAGGGAATATCTTTTTAGATCCAAGGCAATCTTTAACGAAACCTTTGGTCTGTTACTGCAGAGGTTCTGGTTCCATCTTCACAAATAACTACAGTGATTACATTAATGATTTCCTTAGTAACCCTCTTTTTACATTTAAATAAATGTTCATTGCTCTTCACCATGTTTATATATGATCCGATTCCATTCTTATATTGCTGCTGGGGATTTTGCCTAATTATATAATTTGGCAGTCTAACCCTCAAACAAATTTAAATTTTCAACCTAATGCTTCATTTAAAGTAAAAAGCAAGCATGTAGTTTTGAGTATGCATTCCGAGTGTATATTCAGCTCAAAGTGATAACAGTGCTAATGCTTTTGCTACTTCCAAGAACCATCGCTACCAAAATCAGCATTTTTTGAGCAGATTTTCATTGCATTTTTCTGTATCCCCATGGCCCAACATGCATTAAGAATCACCCTATTAAGTTTCTCTTCTGTTTGGATTAATCATTGATTACCCAATACATGTCCCAACCATGTATTCTGTTTTGTGTTTCCTCACAGAAGAAGTTCAATTTGCCCAAAGAATTGACAACTTATACTAAAAAAAATGGTTTGTAAATTCTAACCTTCAACAAGCCTTGTTTGGCAGGTTAAAATGCAATGACAATAGAATGGATTATCGGCTGCCAAAACATTCTAGGTTAAAAAGAAGCAACACACAAGTGCCAATGTGTGCAAAGAGTTTAAGAGATCTACAGAAACAAATTCATCATTGTTTGACTAAAATCATTCCAAGCTCATGACATTAAGAGAAAGAGTTTACTAGTATTAATATATAACAACAAACGGAAATCGGAAGCAGAATTTGTATTGAAAGATACATTTAATACATTATTCACATACCATTTTCAGCTCCAACCCAAACTTCGGCCACAAATAAGGGAAAACCTAATTCTAAATTCCCACATTCAGCTCTGTAGTTGAGACCTGGTCCGCCCCGATCCAATAGCGTCCCAGAAATTGATGTTCCTGACCGTAATTGCAATGAATTTACCTCCAAACGACGAGCAAAGCCACAGTTTCTTGTAAGAAAATGCCGGAAAAAGCCACTTTTCTAGAAATTTCTTGGGAAAATCGTAGGAATTGAGTAGGAAAGAAAAGGAAAAGACGATCGGCGAGGTTCGGGAGCCGAACATGAATCGATTTTGCTTCCCCTGAATTTTATGTGGGTTGCCTTCGTGTCGTTTGGGTTGTGGGACTGACATTGTTCAAGAGGCCCTGAAAAATCGGATCCTTCGATTTCGCTCTCTCTATGTGTCTATATGTGTATGAAGCTCTTCTCTGTCTGTGTGTTACGTTTACAAGTCTCTGCAAAACTCCCGCCATATTGTTGGAGATTCGTGGCTGCTAACGTAGTACGGCCTTCGTAAAAACAAAAAAATAATAATTGGAAAAAGGTTACTAAATTCTTATAAAACAATTATAAAAATACATCATAAATTATAACTCAGTATCAATAAACTCTTATATAATTTAAAATGTAACATATCGACCTCTTGAGCAATTAATTTGTAGCAAGTGACACCTTCTATTATCATATGTTAGAAAAGTTATTAAAAAATGTCATATAACTTGTACATATTTACAAAAATATAATTTTATATCTAAATTAATATACTCTTTATTATAATGAGAGAATGTCAATTTAGATATAACAATATAATTTTTTCAATATGTGCAAGTCAATATGACTACTTTCCATTCATTTTCATGACTATTTATTAATAGAATGTGCTGAATAATGTAAATTGATAATTTAAGGTGTTATTGTGTCTTATTTTAAAGTTTAAGAGGTTATAGTAATACCAAATGATAATTCGTTTTTGGATTTACCCCTTAAAAAAAATTGAAATGCAAATGCCTTGTAGGATTAATTTTTGTATCCGCTTGTTTATTTGGTTTCTATTTTTTATTGATTTTTAATTTTTATTTTCAAAAAAAAATTGAAAACTTTAACTAAAAGCAAATAAAAAGTGAAAAATTGAATGCCAGATAAGAAACACCCGTACATTCCATAAAAAAAAAAAAAAAAAACCACCTATACAAATGTAAAAGCTAACCACATCCAAACCAATACTAAAAAGGGTCCCAGGTTCATTACGGTTCCACATTTTTTTTATGTGTTCGGAAATAAAGAAGGTGAGAACTTCTCATTAGCATCGTGTTCATTTTTGGATGAAAACGATTTCAAAAACTAAAAAATATATTTTTTTCTTTTTAAAATTAGGATATTTTTTAAAAGTTTTCTAAATATAAGTTTCAAAACCAAATTATCAAATGTTGTCTTAGCAAAAATAGTTTTTAGGACTCGTTTATCAAACGCTGTTTCAAAAATTGAAACCCACCATATGATTTTTGTTTTTTTGCCAAAACAATAAAGTGGTTTTCTTTCTTTTTTGTTTTTCATTTTTTTTATGTTTTGGTTGTCCCAAATTATGAGATTGGAAATTTGGAACCTCCTTAGATGTATAACATTTTGTGCAATGTTTCTTGCTTGTTTGGTTCGTTTTTATTCTAAAAAACTAAAGGGTTAATTATAAAAATACCCCTTGAACTGTGGTTCAATATCACTGAACTTACTTAAACTCTAAAATATAACACATTGACCCTTATCATCAGAGTTTCAAAATCACGACGAAGAGTTTGCAATTTCAAGGTTATTACCTGACCTGATCTTTTATATTCACTCTGAAGCAACTCTTAAGCTTCTTTTGATGTTTGTGCTCCCATTATCCTTGAAAAAATGGTATCATCCAAGGCTTGCTGAATGTGAGACAAAATCTCAGCATCCTTCTTTTTGTTTTGTCTCATCTTTGTTCTTTGAGCAGCAGTGATTCTCCCTTTTTGGTTATCATACTCTATATAACCAGTCTCAACTAATTCCCATAAGTCAAGAGAAAAAAAACAATGTTGTCATTTTTAGGCTCCAGAATTGATAGTTCTCACCTTTGAAAATGGGAACTGTAACTTGAGAATTATTACATGTAGCAGCCATTCTTTTCCTTACCTTCCCTTGCTTTTTCTAACAACTTGCTCTAGCCCCAATCCAGTAAACCTCCACTCTAATACCACAAATGTCGGATAAAAAGAAACTTCACTATTTTACAGCTAGACAAAACAGAGCAAAATACAAGGAAAAAGAGATGAGAACCAATTCAAGCAAAAAAATTTAGTTAGTAAAAGAATTATGTTCTCTTCCAAATTGGTTCTCATTTCTTTTCCCCTGTTTTTGCCCGGTTTAGTCTAGCTGTAAAATAGTGAAGTTAGTTTTTATCCAACATTTTAATCAACACCTTTGTTAGTAGTACAATAGCAATCTGTTAGGAGATTGTCAGACTTCAATTTTTTGCACTACGAGATATGTGGGAAGCACGTGGTACTTTCTCGTTAGAACTCATTGTCCTAGAAGGACTAGAACTTATTGTCCTAGAAGGACGAGTGTGACTAGGTTCGAATTAGAAATTAATTTGAATAAGGGTTTTTGGAAAAAGGTTTGGAGTCGCCACCTAACTTTGTTAAGGTGAGTTAAGTCAGCTAAAACTAAATAAAGTCCGAAGATATAAACTTAAGATTTTTGAAAAAACTTCCTCAAGGGAGGGGTTTTTTTTTTTTTTTTTGGAGAAAACATATTGTTTGGCAACCTTTGGAAAGATTTAAGATCTTTTTGAAAATAACTCAGTTTTGGTATTTCAAAAACAGTGATTCTAAGTTCGGAGGTTGGTTACGTATAGGGAAGACGCATTAACTTATCACCCTATCCTGCCCTTGCGATACCTACATGTCTTTTCACCCTAGGTTTATGCATTTAGAATATCAAATTATCTAATATCCAATTATATCCACTTTGAGAATTTTAGAAAGAGGTTTATGTCATCACTTTAAGAATGATGTGATGTATGATATGCAAATGCATAAAAAGAATTTGGAAAGAGATTTTGAGAAAGGAAATTGAAATTTTGAAAAAGGTTGTCACCACACCCATGTGGGTTGCCTATATATCCCTTTATTGGGAATTAGATTAGTCGTACTTTGGACTTGGGGTCCGATTGAAAATATTGGGGTCTTTAGAAAGTTTGACTTGAAAAGGGTTTAATTTAAACTTTGACTTAAAGATTTAAAATTGAACTTTGAAAGGGAACTCGAACTTGTTTTGGAAAAGTTTAAATTAAACTTTGAAATCATCTTGACTTGAATTGGAATTTGAAAACTATCTTAATTTAGACTTAAGATTTAGAAAAGAGTTGAAGTTTCCTAACTTAGGGTTAGGGATCAACTAGGGCTTAGACATCCTAGGGTTTTAAACATGCACTTGAAAAGTTTGATTTTAGAAAGTTTAATTTTAGGAAAGTTTCCATTTTAGGAACGATTTGATTTTAGAAAGATTTGATTTAAGAAAGGTTTGATTTAGGAAATGTTTGAATTTGGAAAGGCGAAATTTGGAAAGATTTGATTGAAGAAGAATTAAATTTGGGAAGATTGAGTTTGAAAAGGTTTGACCTAGTTTTGAGGTAACTTTGCGGTTAAGCAATCCTAGGTACTAGAGTTTATGCAATTCATTTGAATTGGAAAGATTGGATTTCAATTGAAAAAGGAAAGTTTTGTTTTTGGAAAGTTTACAAAAGGAAGGCTTTGAAATTAGAAAAGATTGATATTAGGAAAAATTAGAATTAGGAAAGATTTGATTTGACTTGAAATTAGAAAGTTTTAGTTTTGGAAATCTGTCATTTTATATGATTTTTGAATTAGGAAATCTATGATTTCATATAGAAAATATTTTTGAAAATCTATGATTTTATGTAAATAGCGAGCCATGATTTTATATGAGAGACCTAGGGTTTCCTAAATATGAACTCTAGGGCTTTGACTTGGATTTTAAGACAAAGGGTTTTTGGAAAGTGAATCTTTGAAAAGAATTTTTAAAAAGTGGATTTGTAAAACTATTTTAGAAAGGTTTGAATATAGACTTTTGAAAGTCTCTTAAATATCTCATTTTCCTAAAATGATTCTAATCATTAGAAGACTAGAACCATTCTAGGGTTGTGATTTTGAAACAAGTAGGGTTTGAAACCCTAATATGAACTTTGGTAGTCTCGTTGAATGTAACACTTTCCTAAAACAACCCTAACCATGGAATGGCTAGAATCATCTGAGGGTTGTGGTTTTGAAACAAGTAGGGTTTGAAACCCTAATATGAACTTTGGTAGTCTCATTGAATGTAACACTTTCCTAAAATAACCCTAACCATGGAATGGCTAGAATCATCTGAGGGTTGTGGTTTTGAAACAAGTAGGGTTTGAAACCCTAATATGAACTTTGGTAGTCTCATTGAATGTAACACTTTCCTAAAACAACCCTAACCATGGAATGGCTAGAATCATCTGAGGGTTGTGGTTTTGAAAACAGCTTTTTGGATGCAAGTTTAATAGAGAATAGTTCAAGTGGACTAGGAGCGAGAAGAGAGAGAGGGGGATTACATAAAAGTAAATATAACCTTACATTGTCTTCTTATTAGGTTGAATGCTTCAATGGAGGACTTGCTTGAACTTGAGAGACCTTCAAGAGTTTTGAAAGGGCCGGACTTGGCCTTCAATAAAGCTTAGAGGCTAGGGCTTAAAGTGTATAAATTAGGGTTTGAGTGTAAGAGGCTAGCACTTAAGAGAGCCTTGACAGAATTAGGGTTTTTGGGGCAACTCAAAGTCTATTTTCAGAGAGGTAGAGTTTTTGGAGTGATTTTGAATCTGGAATACACAGGGGGTGACCTGTATTTATAAGCAGCCAAAGTTGGCTTTGGCGCCTGTTACAGTGGCGCTAGGCCAAATTTTGGCTTGGCACCACTACTAGTGGCGCCAGCCTCTTAGGAAAGTTGTTAAGGTCAGAAAAAAATAGATTGTTGACCCTTGGGATGCAAGGCAGAAGATTTAGGCGCATGTCCTACAGACTATCATACAATTTTTGGCCTGGCTTCAGTAGGAGTGACTCTAGAAAGTTCGGGAATAATCCAGAAGGTTTCGAGTAGCTAGAATTGGCCAAGAATGGATAGGAACCCTTAAAAGAGTGTTTTGGAGGTAACCGACTTGATAACCAGGGCAGGGGTGGTTGAAAAGGGTGACCGGTCCACCAAGGGCAAAACGGTCATTTGATTCAGGGAGCACCAGGATTGACCTAGAGTGGTCCATGAGAAACCTTGAAGGTTGGAAACACCATTAAGAGTGCTTCGAGGGGTTTTTGGTTTGATACCCAGAGTCGGTGTGGTTGGAAAAGGTGATCGGCCCGATAAGGGCAAAATGGTCATTTCGCACTAGGTTTACCGGAATGGATTAGGAATGGTCCAAAAAGGTATCAAAAGGTTGGTAATACTTATTAAAAGTATCCTCAGGAGGTAACTAGTTTGATATCCAGAGCTGGTGTGATTCCCGAAGACTATTGGATACCTAGGGGCAAAATGATTATTTTGACCAGATGCTCTCGGAATCGATCCGAAAGTGACCGAAAGGCACTAGAACGTGCTAGATTATCTTTGGAACAATCTTGGAAGGGTGGAATTACCACTCTGAGGTCTTATATACTTTCTCAAGAAGCGCACCAGTGAGGCCCAAAGGGCAGTTTGGTTATTTTTTACTAGAATGGGCTAGCAGGTATTGGTGTTGACCAGAGATTTAAGTGTTTCCGTCACTCTGACGATGTGTGATGAGTTGGTTTTCAGAGGTATCCTATCCTTCGGTAAACGTGCCACTACCAAGAGGCATATTTGGTCTCATAACGTAGTGGGTTGGTTAGCATTCTCGATGTTGACCTGTTTGTGAGTGTTTCTGTCACTTTGACGGTTGCGATGTTTATGAGTGTTTCCGTCACTCTGATGATGTGCGTTCATTCCGAAAACTACCTAATCTTGGGAAGCTACTAGATGGTCTTATCGCCTCTAGGCCTTAGGTACTTTCCTGATTGACGTGCTAAATAGCAGACATTTATGTTAGCATGCTAGTAGGAGCCAAAAATGAACTGCTTTACCATCTCAGGAACTTGGGTTCCATCCTAGTTGACGAGTGTGAAGGGACTTATCATTTTGAGAGGTTTTGTGTTTTCTTGATAAACCTGCCATGTTGGATGGACTTACCGTTTGAGAGATTAACTTTCTAGAAAGACGTGCTAGATTAAGTTTGACTGGTTTGGACTGAAAATGGAACTGGAATTAAGGTTGAAATACATATTTATCATCTTTAAAAAGACGTACCAACTGGAATTTGACAGAGTAATGCCCCAAGGGCATTTTGGTCATTTTATTATTACTCGGCTTGGCAGGTCCGCGAAGCAGTTGATTAACTGGATTGAGTTTGGAAAGCCGGTTTGGGCTTGAATGTGTTTATGTCGATTTGAATGTGAGTCCGATTGGGTTGGAGATTGTAGAACAGATAAAAATGGAGTGCTTGCAGAAAGTAGATGAAAAATTATCATGTTGTAAGCACCCCATTTTTTACCGCTCGGCAGTCTACACTCCGTCCAGACTTATTTTCAAGTCATTATGGGCATATTACAATTGAAACCAATTCTGTAGGTCTAAATTCCGTCTTTCCATCATTTCGCGGGCCTGTCAGGCCCAAATAGAGGCAAAATGACCAAAATGCCCTTAGGGGCATTATCCTTTCCTTTCCCTTTCTAATCCCACTCTCGAGACAGTTTATTCCTCGAGACGGTTCCAATCCAGGCACGTCTCTTCGGAGACGATAAGTCCCCTTTCCAATCCCACTCTCGAGACAGTTTATTCCTCGAGACAGTTCCAATCCAGGCACGTCTCCTCGGAGACGGTAAGACCCCTTTCCAATCCCACTCTCGAGACAGTTTATTCCTCGAGACGGTTCTAATCCAGGCACGTCTCCTCGGAGACGGTAAGACCCCTTTCCAATCCCACTCTCGAGACAGTTTATTCCTCGAGACGGTTCCATTCCAGGCACGTCTCTTCGGAGACGATAAGTCCCTTTTCCAATCCCACTCTCGAGACAGTTTATTCCTCGAGACAGTTCTAATCTAGGCACGTCTCTTCGGGGACGGTAAGTCCCCTTTCCAATCCCTCTCTCGAGACAGTTTATTCCTCGAGACAGTCCGAGTAGCGAAACTACTCACAAAACCGTTAGAGTAGCGGAAATACTCACAAATAGGTCGATATAGGGAATTGGCAACAAACCCCTGTGTCACGACGACCGCCGTTAGAGTGGCGGAAACACTCAAAACCCAGGTCAACGCCAATGTTTGTTAACCCAATTTGGTGAAAAATGACCAAATTGTCCCTTGGACCTTTTTTGAGACTTTCCGGTCAAGATAACCATTTTGCCCCTAAGCATCCGAATGTCCTGGGAACCACACCGGCTCTGGGTATCAAACCGGTAATGTCCCGAGAATACTTTTTATAGTATTCTCAACCTTCCTTTACTTTTTCGGATCATTCCGAGTCAATTTCGGCCAACCCGGTACAAAATGACCGTTTTGCCCCTAGAAGGCCGGTCTCCTTCTTCGACCACACCGGCTTTGGGTATCAACCAGTAACCTCTTGAGACTACTTTTTATAGTGTTCTCAACCTTCCTTTACCTTTCCGAATCATTCTGACTCAGTTCCGGCAAACCCGGTACAAAATGATCGTTTTGCCCCTGGTGGGCCGGTCTCCTTTTCCGACCATGCCGGCTCTGGGAATCAAACCGGCAACCTCTGGGAACATTCTAAATAATGTTTCCAGATCCCAAGTCTTCTTCCGGGACAGTCCGGGTTCGCCCTGGCAGCTTCCTAGTCCGATTGACCGTTTTGCCCCTAAAGGCCCGGTCAACATTTCCGACACATTTTGTCCTCACTTTTTAAGTCAAATATCTCCAAGACACTATTTTAAGTGTTCCTGCTCCTTTCCGACCTTCCGGGTAATTCCCGGCTCCTCCAAATCATTCCTGGACTTTCCGGAGTCACTCCTAGTGAAGCCAGGCTAAAGATTGCATTGTAGTCACTAGTACAGGCGCCCAAATCTAGTCAAAGATACGTTGCTTGCCGACCTCAATAGTTTCCTAATTGGCTGGCGCCACTAGTAGTGGCGCCAAGCCAATATTTGGCCTGACACCACTCCTAGTGGCGCTAGAAGGAATTTTGGCTTAGCGCCACTGCAACAGGCGCTAGTGTATTCCTCCCTCTATAAATACAGAGCCTCATTCAATGTGAAAGGGGTCTGCAAACTTAACCTAGAAATTACATATTTCGATATACAGAGCTCGAGCACCTCCTAAACCCTAGCCTCCTTAGGTTTTCCAAACCCTAGCCACCCTACACAAGCCCTAACCTCCTATACACTCATACACACTCCCATACATTCATACACTAGCCTTCAACCCTCCTTCAAAGACTTGAAGAGCTGCTATCTAAAGCTTGAAGACAACTTTTAAAGATTGAATGTGAAGATCAAGACAAAGACCGAAGACCGAAGATTGAAGACAAGCAAGGCGCGCAAAATAAAGAAGACATACGGTAGGCTTTCTATTTAAATTTTCGCACTTTCCCCCTCTTTCTTCTCTCTCCTAACCCACTTGGGTTTTCTCTATTTTAATCCCCCATCTCTTTCCCCCCTTTCTTTGCATGCTTGAAACAAGGGGATTTCCGGTCCATGTGTAGGATTGGGCTATTGGAGAGTCACCGTGTCGGGAGCTTTCTTCTAGTCTAACTAGAGACCACATGGGTCCGGCCTCATTGATTATGTGGTGAAGCCTTAGCCTTGTATGTTCACGACCCCAAAACTGTATTGTGCATATCATAGTCTTGCATCTTCCAAAATCCGTTTTTAAAGTTGTTTTTCAAAATGTTTTCAAACTTGTTTTCAAAATTGCATCAAAATCTCTTTTTCAAAAACTTGTTTTCAAAACCACAATTCTAGGGTGATTCTAGCCTTTCCATGGCTAGGGTTGCTTTAGAAAAGTGTTACATTAAAAGTGACCTTTTTGGTCTATATTTTCAAATCTTATTATTTTCCAAAACCACTTTCTTAAAGTGGTTCTAGCCCTCTTATGGCTAAAATCGCTTTAGGAAAGTGAGACGTTTTCATACTTTCTAAAAAACTCTCTCTTCAAAAATCTCTTCCTAAAAATCTCTTTTTCAACATACTTTCCTAAAACTCTCCTCTTCAAAATTGTTTTCAAAAACTCCCTTCCAAAATCTATTTTCCAAAACTCCTTTTCAACTCCTTTCCAAAATTCTCTCCCCAAAATCCACTTTCTAAAAACGCTCCCCAAAAACCTTTCTAAAAAACTCACTTTCCAAAATCTTCCTTCTAGAAATTTCTTCTCTAGGATTTTCCTTCTAAAATCTACGTTTCTAAAAACACACTTTCCAAAACTCCTTCTCTTTAAAATCTTTTTTCAAAAACTCTATCTTCAAATTCACTTTCCAAAAATTTCTCCCTAGGATTCCCCTTCTACAAAACCTTCGTTTTCAAAAACGCATTTTTCAAAAACTCTTTCCTTAGAGCCCAAGTCAAGCCCTAGAACCCACAATTAGGAAACCCTAATTTTCTTTCCAAAAACATGGTTTTCAAAGCTTGTCCCAAACCTAGGTTTCCAAAATCTCTTGTTTTCTACATCCAAACTATACATATTTTCAAAACCTCTTTTCTACGTTAAAATTCCACACTTTCAAAACTAGGGTTTCTAGAATCTCTCTTTCCAAATCCTTGTCAAATCAAATTTTCCCTTTAAGAAACCAAATCCAATCTCTCCGTTTAGGAAACTAAATCCAATTCTCCGTTTTTGGAAACAAATCCCAAATCTTTCCTAATTCCACTTCTTCCTAATTTCCTACCTTCCTAAACCATAAGTTTCCTAAACCTAAACTCTAAATCTTTCTTTAAATTTCAAAATCCAACTCTTTCCTAATTCAAATCCTTCCTAAACTTCCACTTTCCTAAACCTTAAGTTTCCAAAACTTGAACATAAAAATCTTTCCTAAATTTTAAAACTCAACTTTCAAATCTTTCCTAATTCAACCATTTCCTAATTCTACCATCTTTTCAAATCTTAACTTTTCAAACCTAAGTTTTCAAACCCAAACCTTTCCTAATTTCAAGATTTTCTAAAATTCAAAATCTAAAACTTTCTAAATCTTAAACTTTCTAAATTTCAAATCTTTCCAAATTCAAAACTTTCTAAATTTAAAACTTTCTTAAGTTAAATCTTTCTAAACCTAAATCTTTCCAAATTCTAAATTTTTCAAAACTTCAAAATCTTTTCAAATCTAAAACTTTTCTAAACTCAAAACTTTCTTAATTTAAGACTTTCTTAAGTTGAAACTTTCTTAATTCAAAACTTTCCTAATTCAAAACTTTCCTAACTTAAAATTTTCTAAATTCTAATCCTTTCTTAAACGAAACTTTTCCTAATTCAAAACATTTCTAAATTCAATACTTTCCTATTTCAAAATTTTTCTAAAGTGAAAACTTTCCAAAGTTCAAAACTTTCTTAATTCGAAACTTTCCTAAAATGACACTTTCCTAATTTGAAACTTCCCTAATTTGAACATTTCCTAAATCCAATCTTTCCTAATTTCCTAAACCTTCCAAGCCAAGTCAAATATTTCTTAAAGTCTCTTTCCTAAACCTCCATCTTTCAACAACCAAGTCTTTCCAAAATCAATCTCTTCAAATCAAAGTCCAATCTTCTCAATTTCAATCTCCAATCTCCTCTTCTAATCTCAAATCGAATCCAATTTTCAATTCAATCTCTTTCAATCCAACCTTCTATTTTTAATCGGACTCCGGTCTGAACTACGACTAACCTGATTCCCCCAAAGGGATACGTAGGCAACCTTCATAGGTGCAGTCACAATACTTTTCAAACTTTCAATTCCACCCTCATGGGTGCGGTTTCCAAAATATTTTCAAATCTCAGATTCCAATCTACTTTCAAATTTCCAATTTCAAATTTCTATTTCCAAAATTTCAAACGTTCCAATTTCAATTCCATTTCTTCAAATCTATTTTCAAATCAAATTAATTTCAAATCAATCTCTTTCTAAATCTATTTTTCAACTCTCTTTCCTTACACTTGCATACCATGTGTCATGTTAGTTTTCAAGCATTGTTTTTCAAAGTGGATAGGATTGAACTATAGTTAGTCGAGGACTCTCATAGGTGAATCTAGGGTAGATTGATATGTAGGTATCGAAAGGGCGGGGTAGGGTGATAGCTTAGTGCGTCTTCCTTACACGTAACCAACCTCCGAACCTAGATCACTGATTTCAAAGACTAAAAAGGAGTTATTTTTTCAAAAAGGGCTAAATGTTTTTCTAAAGGTTGCCAAACAACCTGTTTTCTTAAAAACCCTTTCTTGAGGAGATATTTTCAAAATCATTTTCCAAAACCCTAAGTGTAGTCTTCGGATTATTCTTAGTTTTTAGGTGACCTAATTCACCTTAATCAAGTTAGGTGGCGACTCTGAATCTTTTTTCAAAAGCCCTTTATTCAAATCAATTTTTCAATTCAAACCTAGTCGCACTCATTCTTTTAGGAGGGTGAGTTCTAACGAGAGAGTACAACATTTTTCCCGCTTGTGTGAGTATTCCTCGAGTGCGAAAAATCTGGGCGCTACACATGTGTGTTGCACATGATCAAAAAAATAAGATTTTACACCTAAATTGACATTTTATATTTGTAATAATTGTCTAATGACTGAAATGTTACTTAAATTGTGCCCTTATTTACATATCATTTCAAGGGGTGTTTCAATTATTAAACAATTATTATTGTAAGATAAAGTCAATTTAGATATAAAATTATACGGTTAATTACAAATACACCACCTGGATTATGACTCAGTATCATTAAGACCCTATAAACTCTAAAACGTAACAAATTAACCCCTGTCAATTTGTATCAATCAACCCCTTCTGTAAGTAATCCGTTAGAAAAATAAATAAAAAATTGTTATTTTACTTGTTATGTTCACAAAAGTATAGTTTTATACCTAAATTGATCTTCTCTTGTTATTTCAAGCATTAGACAATTATTACAAAAAAGATTATATACTTTAGGTACAAAATAAACTTTTGTAAACATATGTAAGTTACATGATAATTTTTCATCTACTCTCATAATAAATTGCTAACAGATTGTTAATAGAAGGGGTTGATTGATACCAATTGATAGTTTATAGGATCAATTTGTTACCTTTTGAAATTTAGGGGGTCTCAGTGATTCTAAGTCATAATTTAAGGGGTGTGTTTATAATTAACCTCAAATTATATTTTTGTGAACACATGAAAGTCATATGATAATTTTTTATTCACTTTCCAAGTGGATTGTCAATAAAAGGTGTTGATTGATACAAGCTGATAATTTAAGGGGTCAATATATTATGTTTCATAGTTTAGGGGGTTGATTGATACTGAGTCATAGTTCAGAGGGTATTTTTATAATTAACTAAAACTAAATTATTAAAAAGACGTAAAATCATGGTTCATAAAATAATTTCAAATTTTTTTATATATAATATACTATCCTTTGAAAAATAATTTAAATTTGTTTGAGAGTTTTAAAGAGTTTGGATTGAAAAAGAAATAGAAATGGTTCTGAACCAATGTGCTTTCTTCTTCTTCTTGTTTTTTTTTTTTTTAAAGAAAACCAAACCCCAGGCAACCCTTTAAAATGTAATCGGGGTTTGAACCAATGTGCTTCCATATTTTTCATTATCTTCATTTTTGAGAATTCAAAAAATGAAATCACCAAACTGGTCCTCATAAACTAATTTTTTACTCCATTCAAGGTGACTAAATCAACTCGACTCATGAAAAATAAGTGAATTGAAGAAAAATGTCAAAAAATCTAAGTATTTGAGTGAATTAAGTTTTTCTTTTGGACTAGACACTATGTGGAGAGATAGAGGGAGTGTCTCAGACTGAGAGCGACTGGGGGTATAAGGGAAGTTAATGATAGGCGCTGACATGGTGAAGGACTGCCGGAGCTTGAGGACAAAGAGTTGAGGTAGTTATAGGAAAAAAAGAGAGGGAGAGAGTGGTAGTAAAGAGAGAGAACTTTAGTCCAAAAAGTAGACATTCGATTTACTACTTGTATATGAAATATGGTATATAATGGAGAAAGGGATGGCCTCTCTTTATATAGGTGTGGGAGCTTGGGAAGGAGTGCCAACTTGTGAATGTCAAGTCATATCATGGCACATACTCCTAAGGCAATAAATGGGCAGTCAACACTGTAGCTGCAATCCTCCCTCAGTAGGTATAGGTAGGATTTGGGCTACGTATTGGAGAGTTAACGTGTATAAAATATGGAGTTGACATGTATTAAATGCCTTTGGCAACATATTCTTGTTGGAGATCTCTCTCTCTCTATGCGTAAGATTGGTTAAGCCTTGGAGGGGGGGGGGGGGGAACAAGAGTACTTTTATGAACCCTCAACTCTAACCTCTAATCCACAAGTCTCCTGATAGTTCTGTGCCAGTGTGACTTAGGTCCTGCTCCCAACCTAAGTTACTGAGTTTGTTAAAAAGTGGCTTAAAAAAAATACTTAGCAAAGAGGTTCTATGGCAGAGCTAGAAGGTGTTGATTGTGGAGCCATAGAAAGTATGCTTAGGCGGAGATACACTCAGCCGTGCTGAGGAGTGCCACAAGCTCCCCATGGGTGAGGGCCCTTGGTGCCTGAGCCTATAAGAGACGCTCTTAGGAAATACACTTAGTCATGCTATGTAGTGCCACGAGCTTATCATGGGCGAAGGTGCTCAGAGCGAACGTATGCTCAGTTAAGTTAAGGAGTGCCACAAGCTACCTATGGCTGGCAAGGCTCGACTCTGGAGGGAGAGATATAAGATGCACTTGGGTAGAAATATGAGTAGCCATACTAAGTGTAAGAACTCTATTTTTGCCCGCTCAGCAATCTCCAGTCCAAATCAATCCTCCAATAAAACGTTATAACACTGTCAAGCCCAAATCGATTTTTTCAAAACTCAAATCAAGTCAAATTGGTCAATTCTTGGGCATTCGAGGCCCAATTTAAGCCAAAATGACTAAAATACCATTAGGCACTCTAGGCAGCTTTTCGAGACCACGCGGTCTTCAAAACCAATCGCCCATACATAAACACTAGTAAGCCTTAAACGATTCACTTTTGGCACTTGCTAGCCCGCCGATGTAGAATGTCTATTATGCCGCTAGGCATTAGGCAACTTGCTAAGATCAGGTAGTCTCCAGAACCAACATCAAAACTGTCAAAGTGGTGAAAACACTCACAAACCATTAAACCATCGGAGTGGTGAGAAAACACTCACAAATAGGTCGACACGGGTATGCTCCAAACAACCCACTGTCACGAGACTGAAAGCGCCCCTCAATCTTGGAACATTTTTCAAAGAAAAGGGAGACCTTCGAAAACTTACTCGTTATAACCATTGGAGTGATGGAAACACTCGTAAACCCAGGTCAACATCGATGCCTGCTAGTCTGACACGATGAAAAATAACCATTCTATTCCTAGGTAGATCAACACGTCTTTCGACAAAGTACTAAATCCTCAAGACGGTAAGTCTACACCTTTTAAGACTGTCCCTAGATAGTCTAGCATGTTCAATATGCCATTCAAACCAATCCTGATCTCATTTTGGTCAAAATGACTATTTTTTTCCCTAGGCACCTTGGCACGCTCATTGAGAAGCACAAGTTCCCCGAAGCAGTAAGACCCCACTAAACTACCTTTAGGTAGTCAAACACACTGTTATGTGCAAATAAAGTCCATTCTGACCTCATTCCGGCAAACTTCAGTTAAAATGACCGTTTTGCTCCTAGTGACTTGAGCACCCTTTTTGGCTGCAACGATCCCAGGAATCAAACTGGCATCCATCGGGATACTCCAAAGGACATCTCTGTCCAATCAGAAGTGAGTCTCTTGACTCAAAACACGCTTTAAGTCAATAAAGGCTTCATGGAGCGTGTCATAGACGCTCTGCCAAAGTTGACTTTTTCTTTACTTCCCTAGCTAAAACGCACCGTCAAACGATGGTCAAAATACACAAATTAGAGAATTCCAAGAAGCTTGCGTGATAGGATTTCCATCGATATGGTTCGATGATCAATAACATCTCCCGGAGGTCATGATTGAAATGCTTAAAGGAGGGTACTTTTTCAACACTTGGGAAAAATAAACGTACATCTCCCGTGTCATGTGTTACATTTTGATTCCCTAATTAAAATGCACCATCAAATGACTTGAAAAATGTGTAAATAAGAGAATTCCTTAAAACCTTTCCAGAGGACTTTTCATCAGTACGGTTTGATTGAGAATATTGCTTCTCGAAAGTCACAATTGTATGGTGCAAAAATGGCTACTTTAGGAAACTGATAGAGCATCTCACAGACGCTCCCCAAAGCTTATTTTTAAGCACTCTTCTCGAAATAATATCTCCATCATTCAAAATCATCCAAGGCTCTCCGAGGGCACTAAATTCAAGGGAAATGTAGGGGGACATCATGAACATGACCCATTTCCCCAGATGACACGAATATCAAGGTAAAGTCGATATAAAAGTTCTTTGCAATGGAGCTTGTGCTACATGTGCCCAAATCTTGATTAGATTTGACAAAACTTACCTTGTAGCCTAAGCTAGGGTAGTACAAGGATGCCATATGGTTGTAAGCACCCCGTTTTTGCCCATTCGACGATGTCCGATTGGACTGGACTCACATTCAAACCGACACAGATATATTCAAGTCCAAACTAGTTTTCCAGACTCAATCCAGCCAATAGAGACAAGATGACCAAAATGCCTTTAGGGCATTACTTGGTCCATTTCCAGTTGACATGTCTTCCTAAAGACGGTAAGTCCTAATTTCAACCTCAATTTCAGTTTCAATTCCAACCCAGATCAATCAAACTCAATCTGGCACGTCTTTTGAGAAAGCTGATCCCTTAAACAATAAGTCGATCCAATCCGGCACATTTACTGAGAAAAATTTTCAAAACAATAAGTCCCTTCAAACTCGTCGACTCGGACGGAACCTAAGTCCCTGAGATGGTAGAACGGTTCACTTCTGGCGCCTACTAGCCTGTTAATGTAGAATGCCCGTTATCCAACACGTTTTCGAAAAAGTTAATCCATCAGACGATAAGTCCATCTAGCATTAGGCAGTCTTTGGAATGAAGGCACCCCGTCAGAGTGGTGGATATACTCGTAAACAGGTTGACTTGGGAATTACCAATAAAACCTTTATGTCATGGGACCGACCTCAGCTCTTGGCTGCGACACATTTACCAAAGGAAGAGATACCTTTTGAAACCAACTCATCACACACCATCAAAGTGACAGAAAAACTCCAAACCCGGGTCAATACCAGTGTAAGCAAGCCCACTCCGGTGAAAAATGACCAAACTACCCCTTGGGCCCTTTTCGGCATGCTTCTCGAAAAAGTACCTAAGTTCTTAGAGTTGTAAGTTCACCTTTCTATGATTATCCTAAAGACAACCTGACATGTTCGAGTGCCTTCTAATCGGTTCCGAATCCATTTCGAGACTATTCGGTCAAAATAACCATTTTACCCCTAAGCATCCGATCGCCTCCGAGAACCACACTAGCTCTAAGTATCAAACTGGTAACCTTCCGAGGATGCTTCTAATAGAATTTTCAACCTTCCAACACCTTTTCGGATCATTCTGAGCCTATGCCAATAAGACCAGTGAAAAATGACTGTTTTGTTCCTAATGGGCCGATCGCCTTTTCCAACCACAACGGCTCCGGGTATAAAACCAGTAATCCCTTGGAACACTATTAATAGTATTTCTAACCTTCAAGCCTTCTCACGGGCCACTTTGAGTCCATTTTGGAATTTTTTTGGTTTAATTGACCGTTTTGCCCTTGGCAGGCCGGTCAACCTTTTTAATTATTCTAGCATTATTTCTTAAGCCAGTTATCTTTGGGACACTCTCCCGAGGGTTCAAGTCCATTCCCGGCCGAGTCTGGTTACTCGAAACCTTCCGGATTATTTTTGGACTTTTCGGAGTCACTCCTAGTGGAGGTAAGCTAAAAATTGCATGGCAGTCACTAGGACATACGCTCAAATCTTTTGCCTTGCGTACCAAGGTCAAAAGATATGTTTCTTGCCACCCTAAAAACTTTTCTAAGTGGCTGGCGCCACTGTAAAAATTTTACCCTAGCGCCACTACAACAAGCGTTAAGGTGGTTTTATTTTCCTATAAATACAGGCCCTCTCCCTGCGTAAAAGAGGTCTGCAAACACAATCTAGAAACTTTGTCTCTCTAAAATTAGAGCACAAAATCTCTCAAAACCCTAGCCCTCTCAAGCCTCTTTAAGCCCTAGCCTCCATACATTGAAACCCTAGCCTTTATACACCTTCTATACTCAAACATAAGCCTCCAAAGCATCTATTGAAGACTCAAGATGCTGTAACTTCAAGATTCTCAAAGTCAAGTGAAGCAAAGCAAATCAAGCAATTAAAGCAAGAAGAATATGAGGTTGGTTTTCTCTTTATTTTTATGTAATCCCCCCTCTCTCTTTTCTCTCCTAATCCATTTAGGTTTTCTTCTATTTTAATCCCCATCTTCTACCTCCATTTCTTGCATGCTTCAAACAAGAGATGCCCTGATTTATGCCTTTGAAGGACTGTTGAAGGTCACTGTGCTAAGGGCTTTATTCTAGTTTAACCTTTGATGATGTGGGTTCGGTCCCCTTGACTATGTGGTGAAGTCTAGTCTTATATGTTCACGACCCTTTTTACATTGTACAGATCATATTCATTCATCCACTCAAATTTGTTTTCAAAGTTGTTTTCAAACTTGCATTAAAACTCTTTTTCAAAACTTGCATTCAAAATCTTCTTTTTCAAATTTTTTTTCAAAATCACAATCCTAAAGTGATTATAGCCATTTCATGGTTAGGGTTGTTTTAGGAAAGTATTAGATTCATTGTGACCATGAAGGTCCATATTTTGGATGTAAACCCTAAAATTGTTTTTATCAAAACCACAATCTTAAGATGATTATAGCCATTCCATGGTTAGGGTTGCTTTAAAAAAGTGTGATATTTAATGGGATCATTATGGTCCACATTTCAAATCTTTGTTGTCTTTAAAATCACAACCCTAGAATGGTTCTAATTTTGTTATGGTTAGAATCGTTTTAAGAAAGTGAGATATTTATAAAAGTCCATATTCAAACCTCTTTCCAAGTTGTTCTACAAATCTCTTTCTTAAAAACTCCTTTCAAAACTCTTTCCTAAAAATTCTTTTCAAAATTTCTTTCTAAAAACTCTCTTCAAAAACTATTTTCTAAAAAGTCTTTTCAAAGATTTCTTTTTCAAAAACTCATTGTCGTGGAGTCCAAGTCAAGCCCTAGAGTCTATGTTTAGGAAATCCTAGTTTCCTTTCCTAAAATCACGACTTTCATTTTGCCTCAAATCATAAGTTTCTAAAAACTATTTTCTATATCAAATCTTAGGTTTTCAAAATCTCTTTTTCAACACCAAATCATAGATTTTCAAAACTCAACATTTCCATTTCCATGTCAAATCAAATCTTTCAATTTAGGAAACTAAATCAAATATTCCAATTTAGAAAACTAGATCTAATCTTCCAATTTTGAAAACCAAATCCAACCCTCTAATTTTGGAAATAAAATAAAATCATCTATTTTTTGAAAATAAAATCCAATCTTCTACTTTAGAAAATAAGAATAAAATCTTTCCCAATTCTAATATTTTCTAATTCAAGTCTTTTCTAATCTAAACTTTTCAAACCTTCCTAATCCAAACCTTTCAACCTTTCCTAATTTCAAACCATTCTAAATCTCAACTTTCTAAACTCAAACTTATCCAATCTTTCAAATCCTTCATAAATTTAAGCTTTCAAATCTTTCTTAAAATTCAAACTTTTAAATCTTTCCAAGTTCAAAACTTTCTAAATTGAAAACTTTCCTAAATTCAAATATTTCTAAATTCAAAATTTTCCAAAATCAACTCTTTCCTAATTTGAAAACTTTCCTAAAATGAAACTTTGTTAATTCGGCACTATCCTAAAATGGAACTTTCTTATTTTGAAATTGTCTTGATTCAAAACTTTCCAAAATCCAATCTTTCCTAAATCCTAACTTTCTAAATTCATTCAAATTAAATATTCAAGTCAAATATTTTCCAAATCATTCCAAGTCAAGTGTTTCTAAATCAAATCAAATCATTTTTAAATCTTTCTTAAATATCATCTTTCTTAACTCTAAGTTTTCTAAAATCAAGCTTTCCTTAATCCAACTTTTCAAGATCAAATCAAACATTCCTACTTCAAGTCTATGTTTCAAACCTAGGTTACCTAAGTTCTAGGATACCTAAACCCTAGTTCAACCCTAACCCTAAAGTTAGGAAGTTTCAATTCTTTTCTAAATCAAGATAGTTTTCAAACTTTAATCTAAATCATGGTGTTTTCAAAGTTCAACTCAATCTTTCCAAATCAAGTCCAAGTCCTCTTTCAAAGTTCAATCTTTCCAAGTCAAAGTTCAATTTCAAATCTTTTGTTTAAATCAAACTCTTTTCAAATCAAACCTCTTTAAGTTAAACTTTTCAAAAATCTTAAAGTGTCTATTTTCAATCAGACTCGTGTCCGAACTACGACTGACCTGATTCCCAACAAAGGGATACATAGGCAACCTTTATAGGTGCGGTCACAACCTTTTTCAAATTTCTAGTTTCACAATCTTTTTCAAATCTCCAATTTTCACAACCTTTTTCAAACTTCTAATTCCACAACCCTTTTCAAGTTTCTAATTTCTATTACCTTTTCCAAGCTTCAAATCTTCTTTTCAAATCTATTTTAAAAATCAAATCTTTCTTTTCAAATCTATTTTTAAAATCAAATCTTTTTCTTGCACCTGCATGTCATGCATCATGTTAAACCTTTTTTCTAAATTCTTTTCAAAGTGGATACAATTGGACATTTGTTAATCAAAGATTCTAAATGAGTGACATATGGTGAATAGACATGTAGGTGTTGCAAGGGTGGGATAGCATGATGATCTTATGATATCTTCCCTATACGTAACCAACCTTTGAACTTAGAATCACTGTTTTTAAAGACCAAAACGGAGTTATTTTAAAAAAAGGCTTAAATCTTTCCAAAGGTTGCCAAACAATCTGTTTTTCAAAAAACCCTCTCTTGAGGAAGTTTCCAAAACATTTTCAAAAAATCCTAAGTTTAATCTTCGGATTGCATTTAGTTTTAGGTGACCTAACTCACCTTAATCAAATTAAGTGGCAACTCGAAACTTTTTTTAAAAGCCTTTAATCAAATCAATTTCAAGTTCAAACCTAGTTGCACTCGTCCTTCTAGGAGGATGAGTTCTAACAAAGGAATACCGTGTTTTTCTTGAGTGCGAAAAATTAGGGTGCGACAGTGGCATCGTGTGAGAGGCTGGGCCCAAGCGCATATGCTACATGCACCAGTCCTGAGGCAGATTGCTTATAAATACCAAGCCAGTTCCTGTGTATTTTAAAGATGAAAATAGTGAGGAAACTTTGCAAAAATAGCTCTAGAACCTCTAAAATTCCAAAAATCTCAAGTCTCACAAGCTTCAAGCCTTTCCAAGCTTCTTCAAGCTTAAGCCCCTTCAACCATGGTGGTTTGAAGAAGTCTAAAGGCGAAAGGTAAACTTCTATTTAAGCTTATGCTATTGTAAGCACACTATTTTAGCCTGCTCGTCGATTTCTGGCCCGACCAAGCTCACTTTCAAACATCACAGGCACATTTAGACTCAAAACCGCCCTCCAAACTCTAATCTAGTCCACCGGTCACTTCCTGGGCCTATCGTGCCCAGTAGAAACAAAATCACTATTTTGCCCTTAATGTGCCGGTTGTTTTTTCTAACCACACCGGCTATGGGTATCAAATCGAAAATCCCTTAGAACACTTTCCATAGTGTTTCCAACCTCCTAGTCTTCTCACAGGCCACTCTGGGTCCATTCCGGTTAACTTGGTACAAAATGACCATTTTGCCCTTGGTGAGCCGGTCAACCTTTTCAATTATTCCGACATTATTTCTCAAGCTAGTTACCCCCGGGACACTCTTTCAAAGGTTCTTATCCATCCCCGACCTTTCAGATCATTCTTGGACTTTTCGGAGTCACTTCTAGTGAAGCTAGGCTAAAAATTGCATGGTAGTCACTAGGATAGATGTTCAAATATTTTGCCTTGTGTCCCAAGGGTCAAAGATCTATTTCTTGCCGCCTTAAAAGTTTTCCAAAAGGACTGGCGCCAAGTCAAAAAATGGTTGGCGCCACTGCAACAGTCACCAATTCATGTTTTATTTGCCTATAAATACAGACCTTCCCTCTACGTAAAAAGGGTTTGAAAAATCACTCCAAAAACTTTGCCTCACTAAAAACAGAGCTCGAGTTCCCTCAAAACCCTAATTCTCTCAAGCCCCCTCAAACCGTAGCCTCTATACCCTTCAACCCTAGCCTCTAAGCATCCATTAAAGATCAAAGTACTGCAAATTCAAAGCTCTCAAGGTTTAAGGAAAACAAAGTAAACAAAACAATCAATGCAAAGAGAAGACAAGGCAGGCTTTCAATTTCGTTTATGCAATCCCCGCTCTCTCTTCTCTTTCCTAACCTATTTGAGTTCTCTTCTATTTTAATCCCCATCTTTTACCTTCTCTTCTTATATGCTTGAAGTAAGGGACTTTCCGGTTTATGCCTAGGAATACTTGTTGAAGGTCATCGTGCTAGAGGCTTTCTTCAAGTTAGACCTAAGACGGTGTGGGTTCACCCCCTTGATTATGTGGTGAAGCCTAATTTTGTATGTTTACGACCCTATTGCATTATGGTTATCATATTCATACATTGCATTCAAAATTACATTCAAAATTATTTTCAAACTTACATCAAAGTTTTCTTTCAAAACTTGCATTCAAAATTTTCTTCTTTCAAACTTGTTTTCAAAACCACAATCCTAAGATGATTCTAGCCATTCCATGGTTAGGGTTGTTTTAAGAAAGTGTTATATTCAATGTGACCATCAATGTCCAAATTTTGGGTTCAAACCCTATATTATTTTTCAATAAATCACAAATCCTAAAATGATCCTAACCACTCCATGGTTAGGGCTGTTTTAGGAAAGTGTTACATTCAAGGTGATCATTATGGTCTATATTTCAAACTCTAGTTATTTTCAAAAGCACAACCCTAGAATGGTTCTAATCTTTTCATGTTTAGAATCGTTTTAGAAAAGTGAAATATTCAAGAGACTTGCCAAAGTCTACTTTCAAACTTTTCTAAAATAGTTTTTGCAAATCCACTTCCTAAAAACTCTTTTCAAGGATCTATTTTCCAAAAATTCCTTATCTTGAGAGTCCAAGTGAAAACCCTAGAATCCATGATTAGGATACCCTAATTCCTTTTTTAAAATTATGACTTTTTATTTGCCTCAAATCATAGATTTTCAAATTCAAGATTTTCAAAACTCAACCTTTTCAATTCCATGTCAAATCAAATCCTCCAATTTTGAAAACAAAATCAAATCATCTATTTTTGGAAATAAGATCCAATCTTCAACTTTAGGAAATTGAAATCAAATCTTTCCTAATTTCAATCTTTCCTAATTTTAAATCTTTCCTAATTTCAATCTTTTCTAATTTCAAACTTTCAAATTTTTCTTAATTTCAAACTTCCAAACCTTTCCAAATTTCAAATCTTTTTAAGTTCAAATCTTTCTAAATTCAAAATGTTCTAAATCCAAGTATTTCCAAACTCAATCCTTCCCTAATATGGGAACTTTCCTAAAATGAAGCTTTCATAATTCAAAACTTTCCTAATTTGGAACTTTTCTAAAATCAAAGCTTTCAATCCTAGGTTGCATAAAGCCTAAGAGGCAAAACCCTACTTCAATCCTAACTCTAAGTTAGGAAGTTTCAACTCTTTTCTAAACTAACATGGTTTTCAAACTTCAATTCAAGTCAAGATAATTTCAAAGCTTAACTCAATATTTCCAAATCAAGGTCAATTTCAAATCAAAGTTCAATTTTCAATCTTCCAATCAAAGTTCAAATCAAATCCTTTTCAAGTTAAACTTTTCCAATGGCCCCAAACCGTCTTTTCAAATTAAACAATACTCCAAAGTGTCTATTTTCAATCGCACCCCGTGTTCGAACTACGACTGACCTGATTCCAAACAAAGGGATAAGTAGGCAACCCTCACGGGTGCGGTTACCACCTTTTTCAAGTTTCTAATTTCCAAAACCTTTTTTTTCAAATTCCAATTTCCTTTTTCAAAATCAATCTCTCTTGAAATTCTTTTTCATGCACTTGCATATCATACATCATACTATCCCTAAAGTGATGGCTCAAACCTCTTTTCAAAATTCTTTTTTAAAGTGGATATAATTGGACAGTGAATAATCGAATATTCTAAATGAGTGAACCTAAGATGATAAGACATATAGGTACCACGAGGGCGGGATAGGGTGATGACCTTGTACATCTTTCCTATATGTAACCAACCTCTGAACCTAGAATCACTGTTTTCAAAGAGCAAAACGGAGTTATTTTCAAAAAGGTCTTAAATCTTTTAAAAGGTTGCTAAACAACTTGTTTCCTCCAAAAAAACCCCCTCTTGAAGAAGTTTTTCAAAACCTTTTCAAAAACCCTAAGTCTAATCTTCGGATTGCACTTAGTTTTAGGTGACCTAACTCACCTTAACAAAGTTAGGTGGCGACTCTAAATTTTTTTCTAAAAGCCTTTATTCAAATCAATTTCGAATTCAAATCTAGTCGCACTCGTCCTTCTAGGAGGACGAGTTCTAACGAGAGAGTACTGTGTTTTTCTCACTTATTTTCTCGAGTACAAAAAATCAAGGCGTGATAGCCATCCCCACTCATTCGCTTCTCCCTCATAACTTACTTAAGCTATGCTTCCATTTTAAACCTCATCTTCTACCCCTTCTTCATGTGTGCTTGAACAAGTGTGCTCCATGGCTATGCTTAGATGAAAGCTTGGGAGAACCACCGGTTGGGGGACCTCTCTCAAAGCCTAATTTAAGATATTATGGCCATTTGAGCATCTTTCAATGTGGTGTGAGGGTCTAAACCTTGTATGTTCATGACCCTTGCATCCTAGTTGTTATAATACTCATGATATGCTTGCAATGGCTTTATTTTTGTATTTCAAACCTTTTTCAAACTACCATTGATTCTACTTCAAGTGTTCTTCAAAGTTCATGTTGAAATGATTTTCAAAAAGTGCCTCTAAATTTCTTTAAGTTGGATTTTCTTGAAGTTCAAGTCAAGAACCCTAGATTTCTATGCCTTAGGATGCATTCTAAAACCCCTAATCTCTACCTTGCATCATTGTGTTTTGCTCTCTTGAGTTTGCATGAAAATGGTTTTCAAAACCATCCGCTCTAAAAGAGGTTTTCGATGTCTTCAGAATTTTCAAAATAGCCCTCTCTATAAGTGGTTTACAAGTCTTTTACTCTCTTGAGTTTGTAATTGAAATGGTTCAAAGGGAACCCTTTTTTGAGTGGTTTTCAAATATCAACTATATGAATCACACTCTTATTTGAGTGGTTTTTAAGTGTTCAAGTGGTTTTCAAAAGAATCCTCTCTTGAGTGGTTTTCTAAGGTTTCACTCTCTTGAGTTTGAACAAAAAACGGTTTTCAAAACAACCCTCTCTAAAAGAGGTTTTCAAAAACTTTATCTCCTGAATTTTGCACAAAAATAGTTTTCTAAACAACCTCTCTAAGGAGGTTTTCAATGTTTTTATTTCTTGAGTTAAGGGTTGGAATGGTCCCAAGGAGATCCTCTCTTGAGTGGTCTTAAAAAAGGAACTGTATGAACCTTAGGCTAACTTGAGTGGTTTTTATAGAAATGGTTTTCAAAACTCACAACTCTTTTGAGTTAGTTTTCAAAAGATTTTCACATGAAATGATAATTTTCTTCCATGAAATGACAATTTTCAAAGCTGTCTTTCAAAGTTTTTTCACATAAAATGATAAGACTTTTACATGAAATCATGGTTTTCAAAATATCTTTTCAAAGTTTCATGCATGAAACCACCCTTCCAAAACCATTAGGTCCAAACCCTAGGTTCAAAATCACTTTTCAAAATCACCTTCCAAGACCCTAGGTTCACTTAACTCTAAGTTCAAATTCTCTCAAGTCCTATTTTAAAGGCATTTCCAAAACTCTCTAAAGTCT
The DNA here is from genome assembly GCA_033060915.1 of Euryodendron excelsum. Taxonomy (NCBI): domain Eukaryota; kingdom Viridiplantae; phylum Streptophyta; class Magnoliopsida; order Ericales; family Pentaphylacaceae; genus Euryodendron; species Euryodendron excelsum. Next base: position 23,965,758 of record CM065390.1, on the reverse strand, counting down.
AATTCCAAGTCAAAACTCTGTTAAATTCAAGTTTCAAAACCTTCTAAGACTCCTTGAGTCCATTTTCAAATCGTGCTCTTGCATGAACTACGAATGACCTGATTATTGCCAAATGAGATATGTAGGCAACCTTCATTGGCGCGGTCACAACTTTTACTTCAAATCAAATGTCCTTTTTTTAAAAACATTCTGTCTTTCAAAATTACCTTTCAAAACCAAGTTTCAAAAACTTCTAACTCTTTCAAAAGTTTCTCATGCATCATGAATCCCAAATGTGATGACCAAACTCCGTTTTTAAAACTTTAAAAGTAGATATTAGTAACTGGTGATTTAAATAAGAGAATTAGGGGTGAATAAACATGTAGGCATCAAAAGGGTAGGGTACGTTGATGATTTTGGAATATCTTTCTTACATATAACCAATCTCTGGACTATAAATTTCTATTTTGAAGACTAAACTCGGAGTTACATTTTCAAAAGGGTTTTAAAACGTTTTAAAAAAGGTTGTTAAAAACTTCTTTTCTAAAAACTTTCTTAAGAAGATATTTTCAAAAAACCTAAGTTTAGTCTCGGATTACACTTAGTTTTAGGTAACCTAAACCATCTTTAACTATGTTAGGTGGCGACTCTAAATTTTTCTTAAAAACCCTTATTCAAATCAATTTCAAGTTCAAATTCCATCGCATTTGTCCTTTTAGGAGGATAGGTTCTAATATAGAGAGTACCGTGCTCTTCCACGAGCCAAGAGAGCTTGGAGCCGAAAAATCGGGGCGCGACACTGAGGAGTGTCGTGGGCCCTTAGTGCCTAAGGCTAGAGTTGACGCTCTTCACACTATCTCTGGCTTGTGAGGCTCGACTCCGAAGGGGAACGAGAGGAGAGCATGATCAGGGCTTATGTTTCGTGGCCAAGTCAAGAGGTGCGAAGCTTGTAGCTGCAAGAGATGTGCTTGGGCAGAGATACGACCAGCCGTGCTCCTTATCAGGCTCATACACATGGGACCAAGTTGGTGGAGATGAAGATGATATGACGCCTGAGGTGCCATGGAGGAGATCTGATAATATGTACCTACAGATATCAGTTTTGATGAGCATCTTTAGCAAAACTACACAAACATCACGGAAAGGAGGATATATGGCTCAATTTATGTTTAATCAAAGTCTCTATTATGGTTTTATGGTATTATAGAAACTAGAAACAATCCTAATGCTTCTAAATCATTTAAACTTTTTGCACTCAAATTATTTGCATCAACTTATATATTAACTTATTTAACGAGATTTTTTTTACTAGTTTTTTTTTTGACCAAATTCAATTTTCTTAAGAGCTTTCAATTTACACTTCCTTTTTTTTTTTTACTAAAACAGAAAATTAGTAAAAAAAATCATAAGCTACTTCAATAACCTAGCTTATCAACTTTTTTAACTACTTTGTTTTTGTCTCTTCCATTTTTTTTAACCAAAAAAAAATTAAATTTTGGATAAAAAAATTAATACAAAGGAAAAGAAAAAAACTAGTTAAAAAAGCTGATAAAACCTTGTGGTGTCTAGCAAACCATAATTTTCATAAACTTTCAAGTGCTGAAAACAATGTAAAGTTTTATAAAAACACAGGCATTTCATTGCGTTCTATATTTGGACAACAAAATGTGAAGTTTTTTCAATTGCACAGTTTGTGCAAATATCACAAAGTCGCAACTGTAAAATTCAAATTTCTCAGGAGTGCCCCTTCAATAGGCTTAGCTCTGGAGAAAATTGAGCTGAGGCCAAGCAGTGGTTAGCGGGTTGTGCTTTGGATTAACAGCCCTTGCCCTGACTACAGCCCTCCAATTCTCATATATAAGCCATTTGAAAGGTTTGAACACATGACATGACACAGGAGAATCCAAATGTGGACGCCCAGGAAAAAATATTGAAAATTAACAGCCACATAACAGCAAAGCTATATTCATTGCACAGTTTCCATACAGTCAAAGAAAAAAAAATGGTAATACAGCCCTTCGAGGAGCTACTGAATTTTACATTATGTAATCATGTCATCACCATTGTTCTGTGGAAGGAATTATCAGCCATTCAAGAAACTTACTACTTAAACAAGTGTCCAAGAGCACTACCAGCTTCTAAGTCTAGCATGCCACTGCCCGAGCTTCTTTGGCCCAACTCTGTGCACTGCAACCTTAACTCCAGAGAATTTAAACTCAAAAACCTTGTCCAAGATCACAAGTGTTAAGCATCATCATCATCAACATCATCATTATCTACACAAAACAGAGAAGTAAGAGTTGACACCCATTCCTGCAGCCCACTCTGAGCATTGCTCTTCCTTGTTAGTTCCAGCTTGCCAACAGCCTGCTTTGGAACTCCACATTTCAATAGAACAATTCCAAGTGATTTAAATGTAGAATCATTGGGCTGAACGGAGGATTTAATCATCTCCTTGAAAATTCCCACTGCCTCCTTGAATCTCCCATCTGATGTATACAACCCCAGCACATGATTATAACTCAACAACTCAGTCAGAAGTCCCAGATCTCTCATCTTTTGCGCAACTTGAATAGCTTCCTCAAACCTCCCAAGTCTCTTGTACATACACAACATCATAGCATATGAAAACTCATTTGCATGTCCTTTTCTCTTGAGGTTTTCAAAAATATCTTCTGCTTGTTTAACCATAGATCGCTCACTGTAGAGATCAATCATACAATTTGAAGAATATACATCAGGACCCAGCTCAATTGATTGAAGCATTTTATAAGTTTCCTCTGCTTCTTTCAAATATCCAACTTTAGTATAAAGCTTAATCAAGGAGTTATATATAACAGCATTTATGGGTATACCTGCCTCTCTCATTGCATCAAGATAACTTAGAGCTTTCTTAACACTTCCAATATCAGCAAATGCATTTATCAGTACACCATAAACAACAACATCAGGTGGCACTTCAAATCCAACCATTTCTGCCAATACTTCCTCCGCCATTTCCAACTGACCTAGCTTCACAAAGCTTGAGATCACTGCACAATATGGGATGCAATCACTTACCAATCCTGCCTCCTGCATTTTCCTCACATAAAGCACTGCTAAGTGCGGCAGATCGGCACTAGCTAGCATTTGGATGAGAGAATTGTGGCTACATTTGTCTGGAACTAGATTGTGTTTCTCCATACTGTCAAATAACTGGCAAGCCTTATCATATCTCTTGTTGATTCCATAAGCTTTAATCATCACATTGAACTCAAGGACACCAGGCTTTTTACCCTCTTGGCAACTCATGAAAACTTTCTCGGCTTCCCCAACATGCCCACGCTCCCCGAATGCATCAATGTTGGCAGAGTAGCACTCAGAGCTCATATTCCCTTTGAGATGAAACCTACTGAACCATAACCATGATTTGTCAAGCATGCCAGCTTCTATATACATTCTGGTCAATGCTGATTGGGTGAATTCATCAATCTGAAGACCCCTATCATCCATCTCCGAAACGAGGTCTTCAGCTTCACCAACCATGTGCCTTATTGAGAATGCATACAAGAGGGTGCGGTAACTCACAAGGTCTGGCTCAAGGGAAACCTCCTTCATTTTTGTGAAGTACTTTGCTGCCATTTCAATATCATCATGCTTAGCATGGAGAGAAATTAGAATATTATATGTTCTAGTATCAGGTGAGCACCGGAGCTCCTCCATTTTGTTCATTAATGAAACCACTTCCTGCAGCCGGCCATGGTTACCACAAATGTGAATCATTGTATTGAAAGTCACAGTATTTGGCACAATCCCATCTTTCAGCATCCGTGCAAATGTTTCAGATGCTTCTTTAAGTTGCCCGGCCTTGCCAAATGTATCTATCAGGGTATTATATGTATACGAGCTCAAAGAAAAATGTCCCCTGGAATCGCCATTGATGGTGGTAGATATTGTTGATGTGCTAGTTCTGCCCTCATCCAACGAAGATTTACCTGACGACCACGTTTTGAAGAACTGCTCAGCTTTTTCAAACTCCCCTGCCTTTTTGTATGTTTGAACAACAATTCCCATAGTCACCTCATCAGGTTCCATCCCTTCTATGGTCATCAATTCCAACCAATGAAGCGCTTCCTTCTTGAACCCACCTTTGCTATAAACATCAATCAGTGTACCATAAGTAGAATTTATTGGCATAACGTTTTTCTTCCCCATCTCATCCCACAAACTCTCAACTAAGCTCCACCTCCGCGCTTTACCAAGAGTCCTGAGCATTATGTTGTAGTGAATCACATTCACCTCATAGCAGCCTTTTCTCTTGAACCACTCAAAGATCTCCAACGCCCGTTCCCAACTCGATTGTTCCTTCAAAATGATAGTCCTCTCCTTCTTGCTAAGACTCTCTTCCCACGGCCTCAACGCCTCATCCAAATCAATAACTGTTTCCAATGCTTCCAAGATTGCTGGAATACACCCTCCGTAACGTACCCATTTCGTCGAACACTTGGCACGCGTCTTCTCCACCACACCATTTCCAGTCCCTGACGTGAATTTAACCATAGAAGCCCTCTTATTCTCAATTCTGGCTCTGCCCCTAGTGTTTTTTCCATCTGGGTTCTTGAAAAAACCGTGTTGGCTCGAGCCAGGCTGATGAAGAAGATGAGTTTTTTGCTCATGGGGTTGCTTATAAACTCTGCCTAATCTCTTGACACCTTCATTGGGACTCTCAGGAACTTGCCGGTGTCTGTGTTTCTTGATGGGTTCAACTTTGTCTGGGTTAGAGACGGACACTCCTGGGTTGGTGGAGGCCTTTATGGAGCTTAGTATGTGGAAGCAGTTGGTATCGATATGTTCGAGCTTCACCAACATTTTTTCTACTCTCTTTTCACGACTCGACGCACGGGCCAAAAGCAGAAGCCAATTAATAGAGAGATAAGTAAATTGCTATTCTTTCCAAGAAAAAAAAAACATAAAGGTTAAATTAAACAAACATTTGAGTTTTCAACTCCTGCAGACGGACCCTCTAGTTTTTTAAAATAGTATTAACGCCCTAATTTCACCTAACAACATGCGAAAGCATCCCATTGATGGGTTACTGAAGTTAATGGAGAATGTTGATGTCATTATTTAAAAAAGTCAATGATAACATATGCACTCAACACATTGGTTTTGAGTTAGACAGGCATGAATAGAGATGTAAAGTGTGAGAAAATGGGAAAAAATGAGCGAACCCTATATTTTGTACGACCTAAAAATATGTAAGGACACATTTTAGAAAGACCATTTTAAAGAATTAAAAATTAAAATATCCTCATTAGATGAAGAAAAAAGATAGCTATGTCAATGTTAAAGGAGAATGATGATCAAATTTTAATTACTCCTGTGTTTTAATAAGAATATAACATATAATGAACAACCAAGACTATCCATGTATCATATCCATACAGCAAAAATGACTAAAATTAATTAGTGAACCACAACATTTAAAAATATACTAATGAAAAAGTGATGTTAATGTTAATATAGGGTTCCTCAGTTATTTGGTGTTAGTTTAATGTGTATTTGGAAGAACATAAAAGCCCAAGTGGTTAAATTCATCTCTATATGATTATGCGAAAATATGATCCTAATTGCTAGAGTTGTACATATAGAGGCAACTTTATTAAATGCTTTTATCTTTGGTAATTACAACTTATAAGAGCAATGTAATTTTATTGAACAAAAAAGAAAGTCATATTCAATGTTTTTATCCTCATAAATTACATATTAATAGGGAGCTGGTCACTCAGATCCTTAGGCTTGTATTTTGATAAGTACAATTAAAAACTTTTTTACGTAATTAACTACATTAAGTCCTTTTACATTCTAATTGGTACACCCTATGTTTAAATCACTTGATAGCAAAACCCTGAAATTCTTATCCACTTAAACACCTGATATCGTCAAACAAGATGAGAACAGTCCCACTGATTTCTTTAATTTTTGTTATTTAGATTGGGATTATGCTGACATATTTACCCAAAATCTAAACTCTGTAACCATGTCACCACGTGTGGTGCTGCCATACCATTGAAAATAATTTTTTTTTTCTTAATTTTTGATATATGAGATAATTTAAACACTGGATCACTATAAGTTTGGGTTTATCTAAATTCAATTTTTTTTTTGCCTAGGGGAGTGCCATTTTCTCCCTGCATTCTTTTGTGATATTTCTAGAGTGGTTTTGGCAGCTCTCATAGCAACATAGAATTGAATTAAAGCATGAAATAACTATACATACAAAAAGCCCTTACTACCTTTTGTAATAGAACTCACCTAAACATATGTTAAAACATTCCAATTGCATGCAGCTCAGCGCCAATATATAGTGGTTTTCTAATCTATTACGCATAAATCCATTTGCATGGAGAGAATGTGAAAAGTTCCCTTCTTTCAGCCAGGATCTTCTTAGTCATTAGGCCAAGAAAACACCAATTTGCTCTCTCTCTCTCTCTCTCTCTCTCTCTCTCTCTCTTGTAAATCTAAAAACATACATTTCATCATAATAAACTATAAATTCAATATTTAAAATAATCATGATTTTCACATAACGATAAAGCGAAAATATATAAAATATACCTGTAACCATTATAGCAAACCTTAAAACGATTGATTTAAATATATTTCTTGATATCGTAGAAACTGAGTTTCTCTCTCTTGTCCTTAATCTTTAATTACACATTAATGATGTAAATATGTGTACATTTATAGGCAGAGAGAGGACCGGTTTCATATTCGACTTAAACTCTACCAACCCATCAAGATAGTTGCATTAGGAAACAACTTCTTTTTATTGACCAATAAAATAAAAAGTTTATATGAAATAGGATAAGAAACCTTAACATGATAAACCCAATAAATATATCTGATAGATATCAGATAAGTCATATGTGCCACATCATGTGGGCTATAAAATATGTTACATTCTCCCACTTGGCTCATATGATAACTTTTCATATTAGGATCAATAAGGTTAAACACAAGCGTGCGATAAATTCAATCCAATCTCACTTTGATTTGGTCATCATCATAATACCATAATTAAACAATCAACTAATGAAAGTTATGGCGGTCGCACATAAAAAAATGACATAGTTCCTTCCATACACTACAACATTAGAAAACTACTTAACATAGTCTATAAATTAGAAGAGTGTCTAAATGGTTCAACATAATGTCTTTTACAAAGATTATTCTTGTTATCATTCATCCAATCTCATAAATGTATACATTATGAAAAATTAGAAATAACAGAAACATATTTAAACGAGATCTCAAAGTGTCCAATGAATCAAAAGATTAACATTACGCCAAATTCAAAATAGTAAATAACTATTGTGGGTTACAATCAAGACCCATTCTGTAAACATGATCGTTAAACATCTTTGGTGGTAACCCTTTTGTTAATCAATCTGCAATTATAAGCTCTGTGTTTATGTGCTCTATATGTCGCGTCCAAATTTTTGGCACTTGAGGAATATACACACAAGCGGAAAAAATACTATACTATCTCATTAGAACTCATCCTTCTAGAAGAATGAGTGCGATTAGGTTTGAATTGAAAATAGATTTGAATAAAGGGCTTTTGGAAAACATTTGGAGTCGCCACCTAACTTGATTAAGGTGAGTTAGGTCACCTAAAAAAAAACCAAGTACAATTCAAAGACTACACTCAGGGTTTTTGAAAACAATTTTGAAAATACTTCCTCAAGAAAGGGTTTTTTAAGAAAATGGGTTGTTTGGCAACCTTTAGAAAACATTTAAGCCCTTTTTGAAAATAACTCTATTTTGGTCTTTCGAAAACAGTTATCTAGATTCGGAGGTTGGTTACGTGTAGGGAAGATGTACTAAGCCATTACCCTACCCTGCCCTTGCAGTACCTACATGTCTATTTACCCTAAATTCACCTATGAGAGTCTTCAACTAACAAATGTCCGATCCTATCCACTTTAGAAAAAGAATGTTTTAAAAGACATGATGCATGATATGTAAATGCAAGAAAAGAGAATTGAAAAATAGATTTGAAAAGAAATTGATTTGATTTAAAAAGAACTTTGAAAAGATAGATTGGAAATTGGAAAGTTTTAGAAATTAGAAATAGAGAGTTGAAAATAGATTTTTGGAATTGGAAACTTGAAAATAGATTATGGAATTTGGAGATTTAAAAGAAGATTGTGGAAATAGAAGTTTAAAAAAGGTTGTGACCGAACCCACGAGGGTTGCCTATGTATCCTTTTGGAGGAATCAGGTCAGTTGTAGTTTGGAAAAAAGTCCAATAGAAAATAGAAAGTTTGATTGGAAAAAGAGATTTTGATTTGAAGAAGGATTTGATTTTGACTTATCACTTGAAATCTTTTTTTCTTTTTGCCCCTTTTTTATTTTATTTTTTTAGTTATTTATTTATTTTATTTTATTATTATTTTTAACTGCATGTACTGTATATAACATCTCTTACCTTATCTTACCTTTCCAAGATGGTAGATGTGAGCGACGATGGTTCTGAAAGGAGACGCCGCTCTAGAAAGGTGGCTAGGACATATTCTGTTAGCGGCTCCAGTCGTTCTAGGGGTAGTCATTGATCCATTGGACGAGCCTCTTCTAGTCAGAGCGGATGGGGGAGTAGACCACCGGTCAACCTTTTTCCTGCGGTTGAGCAGGCCTTTGCAGAGGATATTGGTGCTGAGGAGAAGGTACCAGGTCTTGGTAACCAGGTGACTGGTTATGGGAGAGCCTCCTCCAGACATAGGCAGACGGATGCTGATTTGGGTGACTTGGAGGCACCGGACATCCCATCACTCAGGGATCTTGCTTATCACCCTAGTGTATATTCTAGACAGCATTTGCCCCCTCCACGGGTACACAGCTTTTAAAAGGGCTGTTCATCAAGTATTCGTGACCATGTAGCAGGCTGCCCTATCATATCATGCTTTCTTGGTTGAAATCGGGTTTGGAGCTTTCATGGGATTACAGGCTAACTGCTTGAACAGACATCTTGTGCTGGCATTGATTGAACGGTGGTTTGGAGAGTCAGGGACCTTCCATTTTGTTGGCTTTGAGTTGGGTCCCACCCCCTTGGATTGGGCAATCATCACGGGCTTTCCTTCGTCGGTCGGCGGATCACTTTACAGTTGGTTAGTAGAGACGAGGCCTGCATTTTGCTAGACTTGCCCCTTCCCGAGCGTTCTGCTTTCCCAGTTTCTTGGCTCAACCTTAATGACCGTACCTTTGCTGTTGAGCCCTCCCCTGCTCAGCGCGACATCATGAGGCGGTGACTTGTTTTGTATATCATCTTCAGCTGCTTCTGCAACAATAATAAGTCGCTTGTGCCTTTTCGGTTAGTGAGCATAGTAGCTGATCTTGAGGCTTTATCTGAGCTGGATTAGGGGTCCTTCTCCTTTGGCTACTTCCTTCGATCGATGCAGGTTCGGACTTCTTCCCGTTGGGGTAGCATGACTAGTTTTTGGCCCTTTCTTATCCGGTGGAGCTACGAGTATCTGCCTGTTCGTCGCCCTGCAGTTATTGAGGACGACCTTTATCCTTGTGCTTTGAGGTGGGCTCGTGACCGGGTGGCCTAGCGCTCGGAGATTACTGACTTTGTAACGCTACGGGCGAACCTGGAGTTGATTGAGGCAGGAGACGTGACTTGGCGGCCCTTCATTAGATCAATTCATTATGAGATAGTGCGGTACTTAGTTCTGTTGTCCCTATCGAGGGATGCTTTTCTTAGTGATGATACTTAGGAGTCCTATCTCGGAGAGTGACACTGGCGGCAGTTTCATGAGGAGTTCCATCAGTAGGAGCTCTACCGGAGTATACGTTTGGAGCCTTGGTGGCAGGAGTGCTTATCCCCTATTAGGAGCGGCAGTCGGGTGTCGAGTTCTTGCTTCCTCCGGGTACAGACTATGCTGCACACTTTAGGGCTCATTCTGTCAGTGCCTTCACCCGGTTTGAGGTAGTAGTTGGCGGATACGCTGTGGGCCAGGAGGTGGTTGACTTGTGGTGCCATGCCGGGGGATACGTGGCCCAAACTGAGTTTACTACTGTGAAGGATCAGAGGGATCGATACCAGACAAAGCGAGATCAGTATCAGGCAGAGGTGGCTTCCTTGACGGCTCGGATAGCTCAGATGGGAGGTGGCAGGGTATGTTGTCTTTTCTCTCCTTTTTGCTTTGCTGTTGTTTAGTTCTTCTTTCATATGGCTGATTTTAGTTCTATCTTCTCTGTAGGATGCTGGTGCTTCGAGTAGTTATCCACCTCCTCTGATGCTAGGTTTCGGGGATTTTGATCCAGATGACATTGATTTTGACCTTTGATGGATGCCCCTTGTGGAGACTATATTTCTTTTGCCCCTTATCTTTGAGATATATTTATGTTAGACAGTTTTATTTTGTAAGTTTTGTACAAAGATGGATATTTATGGTATTTAGATGCATAGTTAGGCAGAGACATTTATGATTGATTTTTTTTTTTAGCTAAATATATGGTCCGATGCATGTGTAGAAATGATGATGTTGTGTATCTATTATAGGGGTTGACATTAAACTGTGTTGTTGACTTCTGTTTCTACAGGGAGTTATATCTTATATATGCAAAGCTCATGCTGATTTTTTTTTCTTTCTTTTTTTTTGTTTTGAAAATGTATGCACATATTAGCAATACATTAACTAACAGAATGACAAGGGGTGCTATCAAACTCGGTATCTTTGGAATAGTAACTCTTTCCTTTTTGGGGGGTCTAACCTCTCCTCTAGCTCAACCTTACCTTGATTGGATGATAGCACTTCGCACCTTTCTCAACCTTTTGATCGTCTCCGACTCTCTATCTCAGGGTTAGTGTATATGATTATTGGGCTGAAACTCTCGACTTCGGGGCTTTGGCAACGGTTTACTTGACCTTTAGCAGAGCGATAAGTGGTCAATCCTTTCAATCTGAGGAGACTTTGTTTTAGGACCATAATGTAGGCTAGGTTATGGGGTTTTCGAAGCGATGGAATGTGTAGGCTAAAATTCAATGTTGTTTTCAACAGGGTTTAGATCCATACCATCCTTGACTATTTTTCTTCCAGTAGGTTTAGGATTCTTCTTTAGCTTCGGCAACGTATCTAGCTCATTTAGATCAAGCAATCCATTTTCAATCAAAGTGGACTTTAGTAGGGTTGTAATGTAGGCCATGGTTTTGGAGTTTTGCAAGAAAGGGTAAATGCTCGAACCTATTATTTCTACTGGATTTCTTTGTAACCTAGGATCACCTTTAAATTTCCTTCTTGCTTTTACTATACACTTCTTAAGGTGATAATGACTCTTTTCTTTCACCCTTTCTATATGCTTTTTGAGATAAATATGACTCTCTTCTCTTTAGATCTTCTTATTATGCTTTTGAAGATAACTCAATCATGGTTTTCTTCAGGCCTTTTCTTAGATTTTTTTTTTTGGCCTTTTGCCCCTTGGCAACTCTTTTCCTTTGCTTTGTCCTTTTTATCTTTTTCCTTTCTATGGAACGAGTAATTCTACCATCTCTTTTTCCTTTAGACCTTTTCCTTAGCAATCTAACCCAATGTGGGCGGTGATCCCTAGGTTGGGATTTTCTCGAAAAGGATAAATGGCTCAACGGGTTTGGCAAGGGGTTACTTCTAACTGTATGGGAAATGAAATGAGGGTCTCTCTTCACTTTGAACTAGATTGCTTGATCTATAGAGCCTTCAATGCTGCCTTAGTACAGTGGGGGTGGATACCATTCCTAGAGTTCTCAAATATTGTCTGCCACAATATTAGAAGGACAGTCTTGGATCGGGGTTGACAAATAAAATTTTCGCTTTCTACAAGGTACTAGGGGTTAAGCAAAGGGAATTTCTATGGGAACATGAAAGATAGCTCCTTTTCATTTTGATAATCCGGCCACACATCGCTTAGCTTCAGTGTCCTGCAAGTGTTGCCTTCGGGTAGTTTCCTCACTCATCTTTGTCCTCTCTCTCCCTGGAAAGCTGATCATTTGGCGAGTGGTAAACTCATGCTATCATCTCTTCAAGTCGGATCATTCCATAAGATAAACCATGCTCCTTGCGTAGCAAGTAGTTACCATTCACAAGAGAAAAGAAGTCAAAATCAATGAATAAAAAGACTTAATCATTTTATCTTATCAATGAAAAGCATATAGTTTTGTTTTAAAGAAACAAAAATACATATATTAATTTAAGGACGAAATGTAAAGGGATAGAAAGAAAGTGAGTGAAAACACCCCTCTTTTGTACGCTTTTGCAAGGATTCTACCTCAGTAAGGCCTTGGGACAATGCCCAAATCTTCATTCCATCCACAGTTGGGATCTTTGGTCGAGGCAGCATACCTAGAGGTTTCTCCCGAAGTTCCAACTGACTTAGCAGTGATGATACAATCGTCGACTTCCTTGACCGTCTTACCTTCCTTTGCTAGTTTCTTGGTTTCTCTAGTAAACTAATTGGGTAGCTTTTCTCCTTCCAGCTTAACACACTTGACTCGAGCTTGAGGTTTTCTGCTCTGGCATCCAGCCATGCCCCAGTGTTCCTCAGGTGTGCATAACAGCGGGTTCTTATTACTGAGCTTGAATGACTCCTAGTCAGTCTTCTTAACAGATTCATCTACAAGTTCATCTTCGGCGACCAGCACTTTATTGGGGTTGCACCATGACCAGGGCTGACACTGTTCTTCATCTCCGTATTCTATTTCTTCCCCATCCTTGTAATATATCTCTTGGCATGTTGCGAAACAAACCTTGTCGTTACCAAGTGTTGTAATGACGTTGACGGTGTGGTCTAGCGGAGGGTCTGTAGTGCCGTTCAGAGAAGGATTTGCTGGTTGTAAGCCAATGATCTTATTATCTATCAGGTCTTGAATCTTAAGCTTGAGGGTCAAACAATCTTTAGTGTCATGTCCTTGGCCGCCCGAATGGTACTTACAGTTTGCTGCAGATTCAAAGTAATAAGGCAGAGGATTGGGTCGGGTCGAGCAGGTATAGACTTCAGATATTCGGCTGTTAAGAGACCAAAATAGGCCGTGGTTTGTGAACATGTGAGTTTAGTAAATGTCCACTTTGTCCCACTTGTTCGCCTAGGCCCGAGAAGGTGTTGCAGATGTTTTTGAAGATTGGAAACCGAGTTTTAGTGAGGTCACAATTGGGCCGATGGTTCGAGAATTGAAAGGGCTTTGGGTTTTATGTTTCAAAATGGGATGATTTTCGGTGACAGGGCCAAATGGGTTGGGCTGGTATCCGTAAGAGAGATTATATAATCCGTAGGTTTGGTTAGAGGTTGGTTTGGAAGGCATCGGAGCAAGGCCCTTGGTCTGGGGAGGTCGTTGGTAAGCAATGGTCGAGGCATAGTCTTGGTTTTCCTTTTTCATCCTTTTTCATTCATCATGGGTTTGGGCTTGCGAGGACTCTGCTTACTTATGGGTGGCATGGGATAAGAGTGAAGAGAGTATGCCTTCCATTTTGGTCATCCTATGTCTGACTCCTCTCGCCTCCGCTAGTAGTAGAGTTAAGGTATCGAGAGTGAGTGCTTCCATGGGCGTTTCTTAGCTTTTACCCTGTAACGACGAGGGGAATGAGAAGAGGTACCTAAAACCAACAAAGAAAAAGAGTCAGTGTTTTATCTTGACAAGTCTTTATGCAATGCATGCTCTAGGGTGCCCTTCTTTAGGAAGGAAACTAAACATGGTGAATTGGCTCACTTTTGGAGATAGGGGATTTGTCCCTGTATGTAGATACCTTATCGTCAAATAGGGAACTTCATCCATTCATGTATTCATCCATCCATTTGCTCAAGGAAAATAAAGAAATACATTTAACTTTGGGTTTGAGATACAAAAGAATTGAAATATATTTTAATAGGGGGAGGGGAAACATTTTTCTTTGGGGGTTCCACCTATCTAGTTTTACATAAGAAGTCCTAAACTACTCTTGAGTCTTCGGATTTGCCTTCCTTGAATTCAATGTCGAGGAGATTGCTGAGAAACCTTGTTGACTGATTGTCCCTTGTCTTCTTGGCAACCCTATTCCCGTGAGCATAGAGGGATTGGGGCCCCTTCTATGGAATGAATTGAGGTGGATGCCATGAGTCTTTAGGGTTATATGGGAACCCTTAGGGTTTAGGTAGGTTTAATGTAAGGGAGAGTGAACTAGGTGTCACTCTCTTTGGGTTGATCATATGCATAAGGATGCAGTGACTTGAGTTACTTGGAACTCTCGTCTAGACATGGAATATGGATGCTTGAAAATGGAAGCATAGAGTATAAGGAGAGATAATACAATTGAAGTACATATGCATGTATGAGCAGTTAGACATGCATTATAACAGTAAAAATATAATCATTATAACAACAGGAATAGACAGGTATAAATGAAAATAAGAGCAGTTGCCCTTTCCTCCATAGTTTTGGAAAACAGTGCACGTGTCTTAAATCCAACAGAGGTTCGGCTATGCAAGGTGTCTATATGAGCATGAGGTTGAGGGTTGACTAATGCATCTTTAAACAGCTCGGTCCTCGGATCTTCAAACCTAGGCCCACTCCCCGAGGTGGTGCCATGATCGGTTGGTGATCTGAGCAGGGGAACCATCAAGAGGTCGTAGGCGAAAAAACTGACACAACATCTTACCCACAACCAATATATCGTTCCCCCTTTCTAACTAGAAGGGTCATATCAGGGTAAAAATGCAAGTATGTAGAATGCAAGTGCGCGTGCAGTGTGTATGTGATTTTTAAAAGCGGAGGAAAGAGCCCAACAATTCCTATCCATTCTGTTCATCACATTCATGTATGACAGTTAATAAAATTGAAACAAAAAGTGCACCAACAAAACAAAGATGCAAGAGTTAGTATGTGGATCGCAAACTTAATACAAGATAATATGAATAAATTCATATTTTTTGAAAACAATTTTGAAAATTTGGTTTTGAAAAGTTAAAGTGAATAGGATTGAACAAGTTAATTGAAGACTCTACATGGGTGAAGGGTAAAGAGACATGACTACAGCCTAACCCTCTAAGTGTCCCCAGTACAGTCGCCAGCTGTCATGCCCAGATTTTTCGCACTCAAGGAATATATACACAAGCGGGAAAAATATTGTACTCTCTCGTTAGAACTCATCCTCCTAGAAGAATGAGTGCGACTAGGTTTGAATTGAAAATAGATTTGAATAAAGGGTTTTTAGAAAACATTTGGAGTCGGTACTTAACTTGATTAAGGTGAGTTAAGTCACCTAAAAAAAATTAAGCACAATCCGAAGACTACACTTAGGGTTTTTGAAAATGATTTTGAAAATACTTCCTCAAGAGAGGGCTTTTTAAGAAAATAGGTTGTTTGGCAACCTTTAGAAAACATTTAAGCCCTTTTTGAAAATAACTCAATTTTGGTCTTTCGAAAACAGTTATCTAGGTTCGGAGGTTGGTTACATGTAGAGTAGACGCACTAAGCCATCTCCCTACCCCAGCCTTACGGTACCTACATGTCTAGTTACCCTAAATTCACCTATGAGAGTCTTCAACTAACAAATGTCCGATCCTATCCACTTTAGAAAAAGAATGTTTTAAAAGACATGATATGTAAATGCAAGAAAAGAGAATTGAAAAATAGATTTAGAAAGAAATCGATTTGATTTAAAAAGAACTTTAAAAAGATAGATTAGAAATTGGAAAGTTTTAGAAATTGAAAATAGAGAGTTGAAAATAGATTTTTGGAATTGGAAACTTAAAAATAGATTATGGAATATGGTGATTTAAAAGAAAATTGTGGAAATAGAAGTTTGAAAAAGGTTGTGACCGCACCCACAAGAGTTGCCTACATATCCTTTTGGAGAAATCAAGTCAGTCGTAGTTCGGACAAGAGTCTGATAGAAAATAGAAGGTTTGATTGAAAAAAGAGATTTTGATTTGAAGAAGGATTTGATTTGAACTTAGAATAGAATATTAGAAATTGGAAGTTGGAATTAGAAGGATTAGACTTCGATTGGAAAGATAGAACTTGGAAGAAAGATTTGGACTTGTTTTGGAAAGATTGAGTTTTAGGAAACTTAGACTTAAGAAGATAGGATTTGGACTTGTGACTAAGAAAGATTTGACTCGAATGTTGGAATTGGAAGATTAGGAATGATTGGATTGAGGAAGGGTTCGAATTAGGAAATGTTTAAATTAGAAAAGTTCGTTTAAGGAAAGTTTTGAATTAGGAAAGTTTCATTTTAAGAAAGGCTTCGAAATAGGAAAGGTTCATTTTAAGAAAGGTTTTGAAATAGGAAATGTTTCGTTTTAAGAAAGTATTGGAATTGGAAAGTTTTGAATTTGAAACGTTTTGAAATAGGGAAGTTTTGAAAGTAAGAAAGTTTTGAGTTTAGAAAGTTTAGGATTTTGAAAGTTTTGACTTAAGAAAGTTTCGAATTTAGAAAGTTTTGGATTTGGAAAGATTTGAATTTAAGAAGGTTTAGAGTTTTGGAAGATTTGAAATTTGAGTTTTAGAATTTAGAAAAGGTTTAAATTTAAGAAAGATTTGAAGATTTAGATTTGAAAAATTAAGGTTTAGATAGGTATGGAATCTAGGAAACGGTGGAATTAGGGAAGGTTTAGATTTGGAAGATTTGGAAGCTTAAAGTTTAAGAAAAGATCTAAAAGTGTAAGTTTTGGAAACTTAAGGTTTAGGAAAGTATGAGATTAGAAAGGAGTGGATTTCGGAAAGATTTGGAGTTGGAAGGATTGAGATTCGTATTTCCTAAAATAAGAGATTGGATTTTGTTTCTAAAAGAGGTGTTTTGATTTTGTTTTAAAAAACGAAGGATAGGATCTAGTTTCCTAAATAGGAGATTGGATTTGGTTTTCTAAAGGAAAGATTGGATTTGGTTTCCTAAAGGGAAGATAGGATTTGACATGGATCTGGAAGGTGAAGTTTTAGAAACCCTAGATTTGGAAGACTATAGTTTTGATATAGAAAAGAGGGTTTAGAAACCTAGGATTTGGATGTAAAGAAGGAGATTTTGAAAACCGAGGTTTTAAGGCAAGAGTGGAAATCATGTTTTAAGAAAAGAAATTAGGGCTTCCTAATTGTTGGCTCTAGGGTTTAACTTGGACTCTAAGAAAAAGAGATTTTGGAAAGTGAGTTTTTAGAAAGGGAGATTTTTGGAAAGAGATCTTAAAAAGGAGTTTTAAGAAAATAAATTTTGAAGAGAGAGTTTTTGGAAAGATTTTTTGAAAAGCAACACTTTGAGAGAGTTTTTGGAAAGAGATTTTGGGAAAGAAGCTTTTAGGAAAGAGTTTTTAAAAAAGAGATTTTTTAAAAGAGATTGTTGGAAAGAGTTTTTAGAAGGAAATTTAAGGAATATTTGTAGAAAGTGAATTTTGAGGAGAGTGTTTTGGAAAGGAGTTTGAAAAAGAATTTTTGAAAAATAGGTTTTTGGAGGGAGTTTTTGAAAACAATTTTGAAAAGGAGATTGGAGAGAGTTTTTAGAAAGCATGTTGGAAAAGAGGTTTTTAGAAAGAAAGATTTGAAAAGAGAGTTTTTAGAAAGTTCATAAAAATATCTCACTTTCCTAAAGTGATTCTAACTATAAGAAAGCTAGAACCACTGTAGGATAGTGGTTTTGAAAACAACAATTATTTGAAAATATGGACCATATTGGTCACTTTAAATATAGCACTTTCCTAAAGTAACCCTAGCCATGGAAAGGCTAGAATCACCTTAGGATTGTGATTTTGAAAACAAGGTTTGAAAAAGAAGATTTTGATGCAAGTTTTGAAAATAGTTTTAATGCAAGCTTTTGAAAATGAGTTTGAAAACGAATTTTGGAAGAATGCAAGATCATGATATGCACAATGCAAGTTGGGGTCGTGAACATACATGGTTAAAGGCTTCACCACATAATCAAGGGGGCCAAACCCACGTGGTTCCTGGTTAGACTAAAAGAAAGCCCCCGACACGGTGACCCTCCAATAGCCTAATCCTACACATGGACTAGAAAATCTCTTGTTTCAAGTATGCAAGAGGGGGGGGGGGGAAGAAGATGGAGGATTAAAATAAAAGAAAACCGAAGTGGGTTAGGAGAGAGAAGAGAGGGGGAAGATGCATAAACTTAAAGAGAAAGCCTACATTGTGTCTTGTTTATTTTGCTTTGTTTTGCGCGCTTTGCTTTTCTTGCTTTACTTCGGTCTTCGCTTCAGTCTTCGTCTTGATCTTCGAGAGCTTGTCTTCGGCCTTCAGGAGCTTTGAAGTTGCAGCACTTCAACTCTTCAATGGATGCTTTGGAGGATAGTGTATAAGTGTATAAGAGTATGTATGAGTGTATAGGAGGCTTGGGTTTGTGTATGGAGGCTAGGGTTTGAAAAACCAAAAGAAGCTAGGGTTTAGGGAGGCTACGAGCTCTGTATATCGTATAATAGGGTTTCAGACTAAGTTTGCGGACCTCTTTCACGCTGGAAGAGGCTCTGTATTTATAGAGAGAGGGATGACCTAGCACCTGTTGTAGTGGTGCCTGGCCAAAAAACCTTCTAGCGCCACTAGGAGTGGCGCCAGGCCATTATTTGGCTTGGCGCCACTACAGCCACTTAGGAAAGTTTTAAGGTCGGCAAGCAATATATGTTCAGAAGATTTGGGCGCCTGTACTAGTGACTACCATGCAACTTTTAGCCTGGCTTCACTAGGAGTGGCTCCGGAAAGTCCGAGAAGGATTTAAGGGACCGGGAATGGCCTGAAAGGCTGGAAAAGGGAAGGAACCCTTAGAATAGGGTCCTGGGGGTAATGGACTTGAAAAAGGATGTCAGGGTTTGTTAGAGGGGTCGACCGGGCCATTAAGGGCAAAACGGTCAACCGGGTCGGAAAGTTGCCAGGACGGACTCGGAATGTCCTGGAAGAAGACTCAAGATTTGGAAACATTTTTTAGAATGTTCCCAAAAGTTTTCGGTTTGATACCCAGAGCCGATGTGGTCGGAAAAAGCCATCGGTCCACCAGGGGTAAAATGGTCATTTTGCACCAGGTTTGCTGAAAATGACTCGGAATGATCCGGAAAGATAATGGAAGGTCGAGAATACTATAAGAAGCATTCTTAGAAGGTTACCGGTTTGATACCCAGAGCCGGTGTGGTCCCCGGGGCGTTCGGATGCTTAGGGGCAAAATAGTCATCTTGACTGAAAAGTCTCGGAATTGGGCCGAAACTAACTAGAAGGCACCTAATCATGCCGGATTGCCTTTAAGACGATCTTGGAAAGGTGGACTTATCATTCTGAGGACTTAGGTACTTTCTCGAGAAACGTGCCAAAAATGACCCTAGGGGTAGTTTGGTCATTTTACACCAAAGTGGGCTAGCAAGCACCGGTGTTGACCTGGATTTTGAGTGTTTCCGCCACTTTGATGATGGTCCCGTAATACAGGGGTTTGTTAGTAATTCCCTATATCGACCTGTTTGCGAGTACTTTCGCTATTCTGACGGTTCGCGATCATTCTCGAGATTGTTTGATCTCGAGAAGCTGCTAAATGGACTTAGCGCTTGAGGAATCAACTTTCTCAAAAGGTGTGCCGAAACGAACATTTCTGCATTGGCGGGTTAACAGGCGTTGATCGTTCCTGAATAGTGCAATTTATATCCACAGTGTGCGGTTGCAATGCAGTAATAATATCTCGGTAAGTCCAAGGTCGATCCACAGGGAACACAAGAAATAAACTTAATCTGGTAAGGTCTACAATCAGAACAAAATAATAACGAGCTCAGAGTCAATTAAAATCACAGGAAAGCTTCCAAAAAGAAAATAAAAATCAATTGTTGGAAATAATAAATGTAAGTTATCAGACAATAAAATTAAACTAATTTTAGGATTATACTCGAATATTATAAAAAAGTCTTGGCAGGGTTGATCATGTAATAGACCTACAGGTAAGTTCCCAAGATAGTTTTGATTAAAGAAACTCAAGATTCGATTACCTTTTTGGAGTTGATATTCAGTTATTTACTAGTGTTCATACCAGGGTTACATTCATACTTGTCCCAGTTTATAAACCTGTCTACAAAGTATGTTTGAAGCTTAATCAAGAACAGTAGATTTCTAAAATACTTTTAATAGGAATATATATGCAATTATAATCAATATCCTTATCAGAAATTCTAAGTATATGTATTCCTGCTTACAAATCAGTCTATACATACATGCTAGATATGATCAAGAATATTGTTTTCGAAGATATTCATGGGCAAGAAAATGAATTTTGATCCAAGATCTTGAAACCTTGGAAAATAAATAACTATCTTGAATCTCTACCTGTAACCTAGTTACTTTCTCAACCCATACCAAGAACGGATTTAGCTACTGAAAAACATGATAAAGATTGCAAGAATGGAAATAATAATTAAAGAAATAAAATGTTGCATTAAAGAAGTATAATCTGAAATTCACAATAAGAACAAGAAAGAAACCTAAAGATAAAAACTAAAGATTAAGATGCTCCTTTGAAAGATGAAAAGATTCGTAGCCTCCAAAGGATTGGATGATTCCTCCTTCTAAACCCTAGAAAACCCCTAGAATTCTTCTTCTCCTTCAGAATATAGAACTCCTAAACCTATTCTACTACCTACTAATCTATCTCTAACTAAAAAGTGAATTAATCTATATATCCCGTCGTTAGTTGTAAGCAAAACTTCTACTGAGTACTCAGATGGGCTGGGTCACTTCACAAAAGTTGTAGGTCTCGAAAAGTTATATGAAATCTACATATTGTGGGCCTAAATAGCCTTTCTTCTTCACAAGATATGGGCTTCCAAA